>CANXYC012447209.1:0-103003 GCA_948193065.1 Aleurites moluccanus | reverse complement strand
TCAAAATTTGCCAATTAAGTCCTAGCAGCCTTTAAACCATTTCTATGCCTAGAACTAATTCAAATAACATGTATAAATACCAATTTCATGCATAAATATATATATAAACATAACAATATAAAGAAATTAAAAATCTCCCCCCGAAAATCTCTATATGGATTTGGTTCAGGCTAAGCTGAGGTGTTACACAGGCGTAATGGGATAGGAGGTCGCTTCTGAAGCTTGGCAAATATCTGACATTTGTGATACTTCTGTGCACACTTTGCACAATCTTCATTCATTGTGAGCCAAAAATATCCAAGATTCGTGATTTTTCTGGCCAACGCGATACCATTCATGTGCGGGCCTTCTTCGCCGCTATGTATCCATTCCATGATCTGCTAAACTTTCTCTTCTGTCACACATTTGAGGTGGATGTTATCCTATGCTCTCCTATACAACACATCACCATTTGGTATGAAATTACTAGCCAATTGCCTAAGGGTCCTCCGATATGATTTAGATGCCTCTTCCGGATACTGGTCATTTTTTAGAAAATTGAATATGTCCCAATACCATAGCTTACCATCAGCTAATTGAATTTGCATACAAGTTGTATCATAACTCGGTTGCCTTGGCACTTCAATAACCATAAGACATACAATCTCATTACTCATCATGTCTATCATAGAGGCCAGGGTTGCTAAAGCATCAGTGAACTCATTCTTAGCTCGAGGCAGATAATGGAAAGATAATTTATGAAAATTTTCTGCTAAATCAGTTACGAGTTGATAGTAAGGAACTAAACGCTCTTTTTTTATCTTCCATTTGCTAAGAGCTTGTGAGACAATCAAATTAGAGTTCCCATAGTCCTCTAGATAACCAGTCCTTATGTTGGCGGCAACCTATAAACCACATATGCAAGCTTCATATTCTGCTTCATTGTTCGTCACCTCAAAGGCTAACTTAATGGCCTTGGGTAAATGATACCCATTTGGCGTGACAAGTACTATTCCAATGCCATAACCTTTGCTATTGGCTGCTCCATCAAAATATAACTTCCAAACTTCAGGTTCTAGTTCCATGATATCCTCATCCGGAAACTCGGGTTCGAATGGTTCATCATCTACTAGGGCAGCAGCTAATTGGTCAGCTATCACACTTCTTTTGATAGCCTTCCTTGGAACATATTTAAGATCAAAAGTTGTTAAAACTACTAACCATCATGTCATTTTGCTGTCAAAAACTGGCCTCTCCATAAGGAATTTCAAGGGGCTTTTGTCAACGAGGACATGTGTAGTGTATGAACCCAAATAATATTGCAACTTATAGCATACCCAAACCAAAGTGAGACATAACTACTCAATCTGATTGTACTTGAGTTCATGGGCAAGCATGCGCTTACTTAAATAATAGATGGAATTTTCCTTATGTGAATCCGCAGCATTGCTCCCATAGCTTATTTGGTCACAGAGAGGTATAACAGCAAGGGTTTACCATGCTTTGGTGGTTGCAATACAGGAGGATTTAGCAAGTATTGTTTGATATTTTCAAAAGCTTGTTGACATTCTTCATTCCATCCCTTAGGAGATCCTTTCTTCAATAACTTAAAGATTGGCCCACAAATGTCAGCCAGTTGGGAAATGAACTAACTGATGTACTGCAAACATCCTAAAAATCCCCTAATCTCTTTCTCTGTTCTTAGGGCTGGCATTTCCAAAATGGGTCTTGATTTAGCTGGGTCTACTTCTATCCCTTTTTTGCTCACCATATGGCCCAAGAACAAACTTGAGGATGCAACAAAAACACACTTAGTAGGATTTAACTTTAGATTGTATTGTCTCAACCCAAGGAAGAAACTTAATGCATCTATGTGTCCCTCTACTGTTTTGAACTTAATAACCATGTCATCAACATATACTTCCACATCCTTGTGAATCAAGTCATGAAAGATAGTTGTAGCCATTCTCTGATATGTTGCCCCAGCATTTTTTAAACCAAAAGACATGACCTTGTAGCAGTAGGTATCCCATTCTGTCACAAAAGATGTCTTTTCCTTATTAGGTGGATAGACTTCTATTTGATTATACCCTCATATAAATCAGTCAATGAGACTACCTCAGATCCAACCATGCGGTTAACCAATAAGTCTATATGAGGTAAAGGAAAATCAACTTTTGGACAGGCTTTGTTCAGATACCTGTAATCCACACACATTCTTACCTTCCTATCTTTTTTGGGCAAAGGCACTATATTGGCTAGCCATGAAGGGTAAGTGACAGGTTAAATGAAACCATTCTTTAATAACTTAGCAACTTCCTCCTGATCTTGAGAGACCACTCCGCCTTCATTCTCCATAACTTCTGTTTTACAGGCTTCACATTCTCATAGGTTAGAATCTTATGGACTACTATGCTTGGATCAATACCCGTCATGTCTTCAGGTTTTCAAGTGAAACAATCCATAAATTCTTGAACTGTCTTGAATAAAGAGGCTTTATCAGAAAATGATGATGCAATGAGTGTAATTTTCAGTTTATCACCTGTACCTAGATTTATTGACTCTTTATTTTGTTCTTTTATTTCATTTATTTATTTTTCTTTTCATGCCTCATTTAAATCGAATTCATGAAAAAGGAAAGAAGACTTAGGGATATAAGAGGAAAATTGAAAACTTTTATTGCTAACAAACGTTTTGTCCTTGCGGACTACACCAAAATTGAAAAAAGGATCAGGGAGATCCTTTACAGACTCTATAGAGGAAAAAGAAAAAATAGACTCAACAGACTCTGACTCTGACTCTAACTCGGACTCAGATTTTGACTCTGGCGGGAAAGAAAACATCTCATCAAGGCCAGGAAGTTTCTCAATGTGCCAACTGTCAGGTGCAACCATGGTTGAATGGATGAGTTTGGTAGGGTCTAATTCCACTTCATTTCCAATCATGAGGACCTGCTCAAAAAAAGTAGCCTCCATGTTTTCTTCCCAATCTTGCTCTAGTAGGTAGATGGGCTCGCAATCCTCCAAATTGAGCCTGACATCAAAGAAAATTTCAAAACCTAGGATTAACTTTTTAGTTATAGGGCAAAACCACAAAAAAGGAAAGTCCTTTCCTTCTTTTATAAATACCCATTCAAGGTTTTGAAATAAGGGCGCATCTGTCAGTCAAAGGTCTCACCTTTCCTTTTAGCTTCAGTTCTCCTTTTAGCTTTCATTTCAACCCCCTTTAAGTCCTCTTTGGTAGGTTTATAACCAAGACCAAAAGGTGGGTTAGCTACTGGGTACTCCTTGAAAAAGTTTATCCCCTGTTGGTTCCTCCTAAGACCTAAACCAGAGAAATAATTCATTTTTTTTAAGATGTTAGCTACAACTATATTACCGAAAGGATCGAAATCAAAAGGGACTAACTCTTTACCTCCTTCTTGTTCAATAAATTGGATGGTGTCAAAAGAGAAACCGGACAAAGGGATAATGTATGGTTCAGGCTGAATTCCCAAAATGGGTGCAGAGTCGGGAACCTCACTCTTACCATGTATATCACCCTTGATAGTGACCACAACAGTTCCATGAGGTATTTTAAGCTTTTGGTGCAAGAAGGATGAGACTGCTCTCGCCTTATGAATCTAAGGTCTTTCAAGGAGGAGATTAAAATAAGCAGACACATCAATCAATTGGAAAGAGACCGAAGTGGTAATTGGCCCAATAGTCACATCAAGAGTTGTTGCACCTAAGACTTCCCTCTTAGTATTATCATATGCTCTCACAATCTGATCGGAAGGGGTAAAATTTTTAGCTTCAAGGACCAAGAAACTTGCAACTTTCAATGGGCACACATTCAAGGCTGACCCATTATCAATCAAAACCATTGGAACTGTCTTTCCTTAGGTCATCATAGTTATGTACAGTGCATGGTTGTATTTTCTCCTTCTTTTGGTAAATCATGATCAGTGAAGGAGATGGAAGCCACCTTGGTTGAGTTAGTGAGTGAGGTAACCAAAGTGTCAGGAGAAATATTGATTAGGGCTTGGCACTGATTCAACGCCTTGCAAAGAGCTTAGCGATGTGGGAATGATGACTGGATGAGACTCCAAATGAAGATGTTGGCTTGGGTTTTTTTCAATTGTTTGAGGATAACATCCTCTTCAGGTTCATTACTCATTTTCTCCATAAGAGGGGGAACATGCTGGATGGGCTGTTGGATTGATGAACTCGGCTGATAGAGCCTCCCACTTCGAGTTATTGCATCTATCTCCTCCATAAAGTCATTGAGGTCTAAGACACAACAAAAGTGGTCATTCGATCGAATCAAGGAGATTAGATCAATTTCTTTAATGGAGGAGTGAATGAGATTGACATTAGCTTGATGGTTTGGGAGAGGGTTGGTGGTGATGTTAGGTCTTGCCTTCGGTGGAATGATATCACCACTGTCCACCAGGTCTTCAATTTTATGTCTCAAGGTCTTGCACATGTTTGTTTTATGCCCTGTACCTTGATGATATTCACAATATTCATTTACGTTTCAACTTTTGGGTAAGGGGTTTGGGGGTGCCCTAGGTTCTAAAGGCTTGAGCAGATTTGATTCCAAAGCCTTCTTGTACACTATGACCAAAGGCATACCCAAATCAGTAAAGGATTTCCTCTGAAGTCGCATTGGAGGATGGTTGGAGATGGCAGCAACTTTCCCGCCTTTCTTATTAGAGGGAGTATTGTGGGTATAGTGGGTATTCTTTCTATACCTTGAACTAGAGGATTCTTCTTTGATTTACCCACTTTGGATAAATCCTCTATTTTTTTAAGCAGTGGCGATAAGGGCTTTGAAATCTGGCAAATATTGGGTTTAAAGATAAGTCTGATAGCTTGGAAAAAGGTTCTTGATGATAATATCAATCTTCTCTTGCTCAGTGGGCCTGTTCATCATTTGGGCCGCTTTTGCCCTCCATCTTATAAGGAAAGTGGAGAAAGACTCCTTTTGTTGTTGTCTGATAGTCTTTAAATCCCTTCTAGTGATGTCCACCTCAATATTTTAATAATATTACTTAACAAAGGCATTGCAAATATCATCCCAAGTTTTCTTAAAGTTGGTGTTCAAGTCAATAAACCATCTCAGTGCAGCACCTGTGAGCGACTGCTGGAACAATTGAGCAAGGAGCTCATTGTCCACCCCCAATGGGTTTACAGCTTCCACATACATTTTCAAATGAGTCTTTGGGCAAGTGGTGCCATCGAATTTGTCCACGCTAGGCATCTTAAATTTTGGAGGAACCCTAGCATTTGGGAAAAGAGTAAGAGCATTAACATCAATGAGATCCTCATGCTTCTTGATGTTTTTTAGAAGCCTTTCCATAGCTTCAAATTTTTCCATTAGCTTCTTAGTTTTGGTCGGGTTGGAGCCTTCTCCTCCACGAAAAAGATTCAGGGAGGAGGATGGAGTAGTTTGACCATTCAAATTGATAGCTTGTTTGGGAAGGACAACTTCAGGAGCTTTCCTATTATTTGTCAGATCAATAACATGACTTGGTGGAAGGGATGAAGATGCATTAGGAGCATCGGTTTGGTGGACACTTGTTCTTTGACCCATCATTGTTTTTACCTCATTAAGGATGGATTGGCGTTGTATATCAAGGACATGGTCTAAGGCGATACGAAAGTTATCCTCTTGCTTCTTGAGTAATGTGGCCAAAAGTGTCTCTATAGCATCCATGCTGAGTGTTGTGCTTTCCATTTGTACCTTTCAAAAGAAACATTCAGATCAGGTTATGGTGGTCAAAACAAAACCTAAACAAAGGTGGAAAAGAGGGATCTAGTCTAAGCAAGGCTTGAAAGTAAAAGGTTTAATAGGCTCAAAGTTTTTGGGCTTTAGGTTGACCATTGACTTATGGTTATGCATGTATACATGTGTATGAAGAAAATTAGTTCATGATGACAGTTTAACATTATTATGGTTCATGAACCTTAAAGTTCAAGGTCTAATATTCATTATATGAAGGCTAGATAGTTTGGTTTAAGGGTACCCGTTACACTAGAATAGTGATATACCTAATCACATGTGAAACAATGAGTTTCGCATGGGTCCAACAGTACTACTGCTTATTAAACTCTAAAAAGATTGAAGATTTGTCGCGGGGTGGATGCTTTCGCTATCTCCCAATATACTCAAAGAAAGTTGTCGGATCAATGCTACTTGTTATCCAAAGGTTGAATTTCGTAACTAGTTATGTAGTGATGCATGAAAATCAAAGTTAAACTAAAAGCCAAGTAAAAAGGCATTTTTGAAAAAAGATTTTCAACCAATTGGTAGTCCTCTTTAACTTTTGAAAAAGTTTGTCCTCAGTAGAGTCACCAATTGTGAGGCCTCACTGAAGCACCGCGTCCGGTCCGCTAAAATGGAATAGGAAATGCTCATTTGGGATGATTTCTCACTGATTGAGATGACCTTGACACCTTTATTTGAAAATGATTTTGATTTTTGAAGTCGCTACCTTAAGTTATTTTTGTTGGAAAATTTAAGGTAAAAACCCATTTTGACTCCAATTTTATCCCAAAGGAAAAAGTGCACTAGTCTTTGAAACCAAAGAGGATTCAGGGACTTTATATTAAATAAATTTTGAACTACCTTTTACCTGACAATTCAAAAGAAAAGAAAACAAACAGACAAAGTGACTTTATATTAAATAAATTTTGAAGCTCCACACTTCTCGGATTTGGTCCTTCTTTAGTTTAAAGAGAACTAAAGAAATAAGAAAAAATAGATGTATGAGGGAGAAGAGAATAAAATCTAAGAAGGAAAATTCAATTTCAGAGATTTTGGAGCCCTTAGCTAGGTGGAGGAGGCTCTCTATTTATAATAGAGAGTTAGGGGTCAAGTTTCATCATTTCCCAATGTAGGATTTGATGAAAAAACCCTAAAAAAGGAAACTGCCATAAACATGAAGGAGGATTGCCATCGGAGGGGGTGCGGCACCGCCACCTAAGGAGGGTGACACAGGGTCTCAAATGGGGCGGCACCGCCAAAATGCCAATTAGCCACCGCCCAAGGGGGGTGGCGGCACCGCCCCCTAAGGGGGGCGACAATGCTTCCCCTTCAGGGCTTAAACCTATTTTCTGTTATTTTCTAAGTCCTCCAGTAAATGGTTCAGGCTCCGATTAGTGCCGTTCGGCTTGGCACAAGTTTGAGGGGTATAAAAAACTAGTGTTCACAGCTGTTCATAATAAGTTGTCCTAGAATAAAGGCACTTTGCTCTTTTGAAACCAATTGTGGCAACATTCCCTTCATGCGATCAAATAGGACCATGAAAATCAATTTATAGATAATATTACGCAGATTAATCGATCGTAAATTTGACATTCTCTTTTGGTTGATAATTTTTGGAATTCAAACTATATGGGTATGATTATAACCTATTAGGACAGGAGCTCCATTCAACATAGATAAGCAAGCCGAAATCACATAACTTGGTAAACCATTAGGACCCAGTGCTTTATTCAGATCTATTTGTAAAATAGCTTGTTTAATCTTCTTTATCTAAAAAGGTTGAAGTGAAGCCTCATTCTGAGTTATCGAGACTTTCCTATATTATATGTTTAGAACTTCCTTATTAATCTAGGTACTTGAGGAAGAAAATAAATTATCAAAATAATCAATAGCTACCTAAACCATTTCATCATCCGAAGTATGCCATGCACCATCATCATCAAATAAACTATGCACTATGTTGAATATCTTTCTAAGAAGCAATCTAATGAAAAAAAAAAGGCTATTTATATCTACTTCTTTCAACTATTGCACCTTGGATCTCTGCTTCTAATATGACTCTTCCTTCTTTAACAACTCATCCATGTATCAGTAAAGGTTCATAAGTTGAGTCTTGTTGTTATATATATTCACGAGGGTCTTTTTTCAATTCCCCAATTCTATACAAAAACATATTTCTCTTATGAGATGTGTGTATTCCCCCTACCCCAAATTGCTAACTCTTCAAGACAACATTCATGCTTGTTCATTATGTCATTCGAGCCTAGTGACCCAGACCAAGAGTTATGGACTAGCCCCTTACACTCTTTATCCAATAACTAAAGCTTTTCAAAATAATTTTGACATTGCATATCCCGTTTTAGCTTATGCCGCCAATAAGCCAAAAGAATGAGAGTATGGTTCGAACTAGTTGCTTGAAGGTGAAAAACTTGGTATTAGGGGAACATATGTAGCCACAAAATTATTACAAAAAAATGGTCTAAACATTCTTCAACAAAATCATCTGAGCACCGTCTCCTTTCCTAAGTGAGCACATGTCTATGAAAACCAAAATCTACTAATTCACATTCCACAATTGTATCTTATAATCCATTAAGGAGAATCAAAGATGAGGTTGTTCATGATGCTTCTCCAATTCAAGCAAAATATCATTAAAATCACCACCAATCACCCGTGGCAAATTATCAATCCATGTAAGTTGTTTAAGAAGAGTCCATAAATCATGTCGCTTATTTCTATTTAGATACTTATAAGAACCTGTGAATCTCTAAGGTTCTAAACTTGCCATATTAATCTTTATATCAATATGATTATTTGAGTAAGACATAATGTCCAAAACCATATTATTATTCCATATTACACCAATACTGACATAAACATTAAAAGAGGGTATTATAAAGCCATTATCCAAACCTGCTGTCAAATATCTTCAAACTTTTAAGAATTGTAAATTGTTTTAATAAGAAAAAATACAAACAGGTGTCTTTCTTTCATAATAAATTGAAGTTGACAAACTATAGGTTGGTTTACAAGCCCCAATATAATTTCAAACTAGATAACTCATTGTACCTCTAATATGTTTAAATCACCTTACTTGTTGAATGTTGTCTCTAACACTTCTGTCAAATACGCTTATAGATTCATCTAATGTTTTCCTCTTTTGGGCCTACGCTCAGTTACTCATTGAGACAAAATACCTCTTTCTTATTATGGACAGAAGGACAAAGGGCATATTATCCAATGTGCTTGACATATGGACTTGGATATTAGCCTAGATATCATTAGTTGTCCCATATTTTAGATTATTAGTGTTAACGTGATTCAAGTTTGAATTTATTTTCAAATCTTTCCTATCTTGATACCTATCCAGAAACATATTTGATTTCCCTGAATTAACACACCATTATGCGCTCCCAAATCCAATGATTAATATATAATAACTCAGATTGCTTCTCTCTGCTAGAGACTGCTCTAGAGTATTATCACGGTTATTGAGCAAGGTCTAGATTATCCATTAGCACTTTACAACGACTATCAAAATGGCTAATATGACCACAACTAAAACAAAAATTCAAAAGTTTCTCATACTTGAACTATAATCATGTAGTCATTCTTGCTCTCTGTAAATTCGTTCCCCGTAGCAATGGCTTATCTATGATCAGTCATACTTTGATCCCCGTGCAGCCTCCAATTTGAGCTATCTTTTTATCAAAGCTAATAAACTCCCCAACGACAATAGTTATCATTTTCACCATAGCTTCAGTCACGGTTTTAGGTGGCATTTTCAACTTGCACCCAAAAAACTATGCAAGTACGCAAAAGCGTACTTTGTGAAACATCACCAAAATACCTCTCACAAATCAGAAGCTGATGGTTAAAGGACCAATGACCATTGTCAGGCACCTGTTTCATACAACTTCATGATAAAAGTGAAAACTAAAAATATTAGAACCTTTTATACCAAAATTCATCCTTTTAACTGGTTTTCAAAAATTTGCTAAAGTATCTTGCATTGCCTTAACATTGATAAGGTGCTCTCTAACAAATCAGCCTAATAAACACCAAACAAAATGCTCCTCCCCTGATGCATCAATGTCCCCATTCTTCATCCAATTTATCATAGCTTCCTCCTCTGCTGGGAGGTTAATATTATTGATATTCTCTGTAATGCCTTCTATGATAAGAAAACTAAAGCCGCTTGCACACAAAAAGAAAAGCAAAACCCTAGCTCTTTTTAAAAAAAAAAATCTTTTATTTTATGTTTAATGATTTTATTATTATTACTACAATTTTTTTAACGAGTACCATAAGAACACTCGTTAAGAGCAGTTATTTCAGATAAAATACAATTATTAAATAGTTATGTTAGAAAAATATAAAAAAATTAATATAAAAAAATGAATTGGATATGAAAAAAAGATGAGATATTGATAAAGTTGTATTTTGTTACAAGCACTACTATCCCAAGTGATATGTCATAATCTCCACTTTTTACTCATTTATTTTATTTTTAAATTTATTTATTTAATATTGTTTGAATTTTAATTCTTAACGAGTGCCATATTTATTACTATTATATATCATAAATTTTTTTTAGTATAATTTTATTCTTATCACAAAAGAAAATTTAATTATTTTAGTTTTACGAAAATTCAAATCAAACTAATTGAATGGTTATTCCTAGGTTTAAGTCTCGTTTGATTGATCTGTTTACAGCAGCTGTTAGCTATTATTGTTAGTTAATGGCTGATAACTGATAGTTGGTGACTATTATCTAATAGCTAATTGTTGTAAGTGTTTAATAAAATTATTATTAGTTGTTAGCTGTTAATATGTTTAATAACCATTAAAAATAAATATTAATATTTACATTTTTATTTAAATATTATTTTTAAATGGTTAATTTAGTGGGTGTTTGATAAATCTTTTTTATACAATTTTTAATTTTTTAGTTCTCAAAATCTGGATCAAATCATTTGGTTATTTTTTTTTTATGATAATTGTTAGTTGTTAAATAGTCAAACAATTGTTGTTTGGAGTTTTTTCGAAAAAATTCATATTTATTTATATAAAAAGACTAGATTAACCTATAAAAATAATATTTAAATAAAAAAATTAATAATAATATTTATTTTTAATGATCATTAAATATATTAACAGCTAACAACTAATACTAATTTTACTAAACACTTGCAACAACCAGCTATTAAGTAATAAACACTAACTATCAACTATCAGCACTAGCTAACATCTATCAATAACAATTAAATCAAACAGAATTTTGGTCTTTTATTTAAATAAATAAGAATTTTTTAAAAAAAAATTCAAATTACAGTTTTACAAATAATAATTATTTGACTACTTAACAACTAACAGTTTTCAGTCACCAAACATATATAATACAACTTTTAAGAAACAAAAAGTTAATAATTGTATAAATTTTTTTTATTAAAGGGTTAATTGTAATTTTTCCTCTGTAAAATGACCCATTACACTAAATTCCCCCTGACTTTTCAAAAATACATTAACTCCCCCTGATGAATATCATAATATACTACTATACCTTTCCGTCTAATTTTGCCGTTAGTCAACCTTACAAGAGTAGTAAAAAGATCAAAATGTCCTTATTTTTTATTTTTAATTAATTACATTATATTTTTATTTTAATTTTTTTTAAGGTTAAAAAATTTATTTTCATATTTTTGACAAATTTTAAAATAAAAAAATAAACAAAAATATTTTTTATAAAATATTTTTTATTTGTTATTTTTTATTTTAAAAAAATAATTTAAGAAGAAATTAAATTATTAATTAAATTATTTCTTTTTAAATTTTTTAATACAAATAAAAAATTCATTTTCATATTTTTGATAAATTTAAAAATAAAGTTAAAAAATATTTTTTAAAAAATATTTTTATTTGTTATTTGTTATTTTTTAAAAAAATAAAATAAAAATATTTTTTAAATATTTTTAAAAAATATTTTTATTTTCAAATTTGTCAAAAGTATGAAAATAATTTTTTTAACCAAAAAAAAAATAAAAATAAAAATAAAATGTAATTAATTAAAAATAAAGGATAATGACATTTTGGTCTTTTTACTACTTTTGTATGGTTGACTAAAGGTTGACTAATTATAAAATTAGACGAAAAGGTCTAATAATATATTATGATATTCGTCGAAAAGAAATTAGTATATTTTTAAAAGGTAAAAAAAATTTAATATAATAGATCATTTTACAAATAAAAAATTGCAATTAACCATTTATTAAATACTCACTTAGTCGAATCCTCATGAAGAGAAACTCAAACCAAAATCGGTTCGCTGGTTCGAAACCAGCCTGTGAAGACAGGATAGGCTCATATGTTTACCAATCAATCCGTTCACATATTAAAACTTCCCCTTTTGGCATTCATTCAACTCAAGCAATCACACTTCCCAAGCAATCGCCGGATCTTCCGGCACGTGTCGCATCACACCAAACACCGCCGTCATTTTAAAGAACCACTGGGCCCTACATTTTATCCGCTAACTCTTGCATGTCGGCCGTCACGTGCTCTTTATCCCTCACAGTCAAAAAGACAAAACCACCCCTTCCCTAGCAGCCTCCTTGGCCACTTCAACTATAGACCATCTCCGTAATTTCGACCAACTCCAGTCGAAATGGCACGTGCGAGTCTCCCTATTGAACGCGGATTTCATGGCTGCACGCCGTCAAAACGCACGCCGTCAAGATCTCTCCACCCCCTCATTTCTAGGGTTTCCACTGAATCGATCATCCGATATTTTCTCAAACCCCCCCACCCCCACACCAAAAAAAAAAAATAATAATTTTCTAGGATTTGTTTCCTTCTGATTGTTTCTCGGGAAAATTTTTTGGCTTTGCACCCTGATTTTGGAAGTTCTGATTTGCTTGATTGGAGGAAAAAATCGATGGTGCAATTGACGAAATCGGGGAATTTGCCGGCCGAACCTGAAACGACGTCGTCAAATGGGAACAAGGTGCCGGTGAAACTAGAGATCGTGGAGGAGGATCCCTTAGAGGAAGAGCATGGACCTCTCAACAAGCGATCCAAGCCATCATCGCAAACTGTTCAACAGGTACTCATATTATTCAATTCTCATTCCTTTTGTTTGGTGGACGAGAAAATGAAGAAAAAAAAAAAGTTATAATCAGCCAACAGATTGATCAATCTTTTTGAACTCCGAGAAATTTTATTTTGCTGAACTTGTTGATTGTACTTCGTTATTGTTCTTGAGAAATTCTGAACTGTTCCAAACAGTAGAGGATTAGTGTTGGCTCCAATATATGTTTTATTTGATAGTTTTTTTCTTCAAGATTTCAAATTTCTACGTGTTAATTCGATGTGACAGTGATGGGTGCTTCAAGATTTCAAATTTGCAATTCTTAATTGTATTAGAAAGCATATTGCCTAAAAATTTTATTTCATTTAGCAGTGGGGTGCGGGTGCTAATGCATTTCCTATTCAGCCTACGGAATACAGTCCACTGGATGAGCCTAGCCCACTCGGATTGCAGCTGAGAAAGAGCCCATCGCTTTTAGACTTAATACAAATGAGGCTCTCTCAAGGGAGTGCTTCAACACCAGGAACTCAAGGAATTGAAAATAATAATAATTCAGGAGTCAAGAAGGAGAATAAAAACACAACTTCTTCAGGAGGCACCACTGACAAGCTTAAGGCTTCGAACTTTCCTGCATCTATTCTAAGGATTGGGACCTGGGTGGTATTGTGTTCCTTTGCTATATGTTAGAATTTCATTTGTGTTTCTGTGCATGAATGTAATATTCTCACGTTTAGTTATGGTGTTATTTAAGTTGTTGGATCATTATTATTGACAGTACAAGTCAAGATATGAAGGGGAGTTGGTTGCTAAGTGTTACTTTGCAAAGCATAAACTGGTTTGGGAAGTTCTTGAAGGTGGTTTGAAGAGTAAGATAGAAATCCAGTGGTCGGATATTATGGCTCTGAAGGCTAGCTGTCCTGATAATGGACCTGGGACGTTGACTGTTGTGGTAATTATATGGCTTCAACTCTATTTTTATAAGCACGTGTCTGTGAGTTTAAGTGCAGCTATGGGTCTGGTTTATTAGGAGATTAATGCTTTTCTTCTGTAGTGCAGCTGGCCAGACAGCCTCTTTTCTTTAGGGAGACTAATCCACAACCCCGAAAGCACACCTTATGGCAGGCAACAGCAGATTTTACTGGCGGACAGGCTAGCATACATCGGTATGATTAATTTCAACTCTGTTATTGATTGGAAGTTGTCTAGACGAGCCTGGTGTTGCTTTCTTTTGTATCCTTGTTTCTAAAATGCTCTATTTTCTAAATTCCATTGTCAGAGTTTTGTTTTGTTTATGCTCGTGTTTAACTGAGGAGAAATTTTTGCTACAATGTTTGCTTCCCATTTCTTGACTTTTTTCATTCATGTATTAGCTATCTATGCTATCATTTAGGTAAACCTTTTGAATATATCAAGTTCTAAATTTATGATCGTGGATGTGCTTCCTAAATTCGCTCCTTCTGAAAACTTACTTAAGAAAATACAGCTGCTATTTAGCCATGAGAGGCAATGATATAATACTCACATAAGAATCTGCTATTGTGGTTCTGTAGGCAACATTTTCTGCAATGTCCACTGGGGCTCTTAAATAAACATTTTGAAAAGCTCATCCAATGTGACATGCGTTTGAAATTTTTAAGTCAACAACCAGAGATAATTTTGGATTCACCATATTTTGAACAGCGGCCATCTGTTTTTGAGGATCCAGATGAATCAAAAGGTCACAATTTTAATCAAGTGGAGACTGGTCAAGGATCTTCTGTTTCTGGTTTCCAAGACCTAGCATCGCCATCTGCCGCTCACTCATCTTCCATAGAGATTGAAAAGGGGGATGCTGTTGGTACAACATCAGAGCACACATCCCGTGAAGCTCCTTCTCCCAGCTCAGGTAAGATAACTCTTTGGAATTTGTTTTACATATCTTTGATTTATATGAATAGAAGTAGCATTAATATAATAATATTGTATGAGAGGAACAATAATTATGTTCTATTTTTTGTTCCATTTAGAGGCCTCAGGCCTCAAGTTACCCAAGGGTGGGTGGCCTTTCCCTAGATTTGATTGTGTTTCTAAAATTGGTTAATTATTGAAGTGGGAGAAAAGTTCCAATACTCTATTTCTAGGCAGTGGGAAACATCTGTGTGTATGGTGGTTCTTCTTGTGGGAAAACTTCTGGGAGATATTGGGGAGAGCCTAAAAATGTACATTGATGATACTGTGAACTGAACATACTGGGTAAATTATCCTTGTTATGCCAGTGTAAGCTGTGTCTAAGAACCATCCTGCAATGAGATAACTTGGACATGTGATCCTAACCGCCAGAAGTTTTTGCTTGAAACATTTTCTTCTCAGTTATCAGAGTAAAAGGCTATCAGTCTTTATGTTTTGTCTGAATTATTATCATAATCTTGTTTTAATTTCTGTTTTGGTTGTTTTTTCTACAATTTTGTTATTATTCACATACCAAGACTCTAGTCCTATTCTTCTGAATAGGTTTCGTTTTGAAATAGTTCTTATAAGATGTATATATTGCAAGCACATATGTACTTATAATTGAAATTGATCTTTGATTTACCCTCTGTTTATGCTAGTGATGGATACTCGTGCAATTGAAGTGAGTAGAACCTGTGAAGCTGTTGATTCCAAGGGGCTAAGGAATTGGGATCAGATCAAAGTGCCTGGCCTGCACCCATCTATGTCAATGAGTGATCTTATGAATCACATTGGAAACTGTATTTCAGAACAAATGACCTCTGGAAATCCACTGTTTTCTGCAGCTGGATCAGACTGCCAGGATATCCTAGAGGACATTGCACAGTACCTCCTTTCTGACACCCAACTAACAGCATCCTCTGATGAGAATAGGCTCATGGCTAGGGTCAATTCTTTCTGTTGTCTATTGCAGAAGGACCCTGCTTCGACCCAGAACTTGCAGGTTAATGAGGAAAGTTGCATTAGTGAATTGCACAATGCAAAAGGCGTTCACTTAAACCTTAATAATGAATCGTTGCATGAGAGCAAAAGTAAAGGTGATACAAGGGACCCTGAAGGTAAGATGAAGGATGTTTCTGGCAGCAAGCAAGCACCAGGCATGTCAAGGAAGGATTCACTTGGAGACCTGCTGCTTCATCTTCCTCGAATTGCATCTCTTCCAAAGTTCTTGTTTAACATTTCTGAACAAGATGGGGAGAGTCAAGCTAGATAGTTAATATTTTGTCTACCAGTCAAAAAGACGACAAAAATCAAGTGTTAATCTTTCTCTCCCTCTTTCTTGTGAAACGCAGATTTACTGGCTGTTTAATATAATCTAACGTTTGAGCATGCATTAATTTGAACTTAGGAACGCTATGGGATTCGGAAATTTGTTTTGATGAAGAATCCTTGTAAATTTTTTATGTAGAAATCTGTAGTAGATCCGTAGGTGCATTGTTAGTTGTTGTATTTGGAATTCATTGTGCCCCTA
This sequence comes from Aleurites moluccanus, assembly GCA_948193065.1. Taxonomy (NCBI): domain Eukaryota; kingdom Viridiplantae; phylum Streptophyta; class Magnoliopsida; order Malpighiales; family Euphorbiaceae; genus Aleurites; species Aleurites moluccanus. Next base: position 86,726 of record CANXYC012447209.1, on the reverse strand, counting down.
TTTGCAAGTAAATTGTGTTGATGATTTTAATTCTGTCTTGCTTCCATTTGATCTTAAGAGCTTTTACCCTCAGAAACCTCCAGGTTTTAACCCTGTTTCCCGCTCGAACCCAATTTCTGTAGGGTGATAGAACGGCTGTAGTGACCCTTGTTGAAAACACAAGATAGTGAAACCTTTAAAATCTAATTGATATTAGCGAGAATCTGTGGTGTTTTGCTCTGATCCTGTTATATCCTCTGAAGTCTCAAACGCCAAAGGATCAACAATGCTAATAGCTTCGAAGATCATTATGCTAGTGGTCAAGCAATTTTGCTTCAACGATTTTATTTTTTGCCGAGAAGGTGCAAATGTGAATATTTTTCTTGTAATATTACATTTCATTTGTCATTTGTTTATTACTTTCAATTTTGTTCTATGCATGAATTGGTGCTTTAGGCTTTGCTCCCTTGATCTTCAAGAGTAACTCCTGCTCAGGAAAATAAGAAACAGAGGTAACTCTTGCTCAGGTAAATCAAGAAATAGAATCATTAACAATTTTCCAATGATGCATGTGTTCATCACCCTTATTTCTTTACAACTAACGTTACTTAGGGTAAGGATGCCTTAACTCATATAATATTTCGTGTTTGGTTAGTCATCGAGGCAACTTTCATACCGTGTGTAACGATTTAGGAGTTCAAACCATGACATGAACAGTCTACCATTAATTTTATCTAAATTGTGATAACCATAACAAGTTTAGTGGAATTGCATAGTCCATCATAAAAATCACAATATAAATATAATATCCAATATGCTTGGTAAATTTGAAATAATAGTCTATCTAAAATATACATATACGAAACCCACTTGCACTTCGTACTCCCCAACATATATAATGTAGGATCATATTATACAATATATGATATATTTTTTTCTTAGAATTGAAAGGAACAAAGTAATGAAAGGCTCAAGTTTGGGAGCAGCTGGCACATATAAAGCATGGAGGATCTTTCAACTGCTCATCAGACATATTGAACTCCAAGCATTGCATATGGAAAACATGACCACATGGAAGGATTGCAACATCTGGATAATTATGAAATTCCAACTCTCTATCTGATGATGTTGGTGGATATGCAAAGATTAGTTTAGGATGTGACTTGGAGATTTGAATCTTACCCATGTTAAATTCTCTCTCTTTATACTATAAAAACATTTAATTTTTTAGGGTGAAGACTCATTAAGCATAATATTAATTTTAACGTTCATATAAAATAATAATAATGCTTTTGGCAAAAATTATTACTCTCCTCCGCATTGTTTTATCTAAGAAATTCGATTTGTATATAGTTTTGCTCGAAAATTTTGTATTTTCGACACTAAATGCATCAATAAAAAATTTTTCTAAGATAAAATTTCATCAACTAAAATTTTTCTAAAATTTCATCAACTAAAATTTTTCTAAGACAAAATATATTATAAGAAAAAATATAAAAAAATCTAATTCATAAAAGATATTTAAATATTTAAATATTTTTCAAATATAAATAAAATCATTAGTTTTCATTAAAAAAATTACATAAATTCCCATATTGTCAAACACTAATAGAAAAACACATATAATGATATAACTTTTGATACGAAATTAAAAATTTAAGTTTAATTTAACTTGTGAAAAACTATAAATATTAATAATTTAATTAAAAATATATTTTTATAAGATAATTGGAGTTGATTTAATGGCCAAATGCTTACAAAATTAATATTTAGTTGAGAGTTATATATATATATATATATTATTTAATAATTAGTAACAATAGCAAGTAGATTTATTTTTTTATATTGAGTGATAAGAGATTTATGTTAATACGTAAAATAATCATTAATACTTATTATTCAGTAATTAATTATTATAAGTTAGTATTTAGTAATTACTAGTTCCTACTTATAACTTAACACTGGTTAGTAATTAATTAGTTAACACTTGTTATCAATATATGTTGATTTAAATGGTAAATAATTTGTTTCTCTTAAATAAGTTTTTGAACATTATAAATAGAGAAAATAAGTATTGAGAGAATTTTACTCCTCTAATGGATTATAAATTTAAGATTAATTTTGTGATTTTATACTTCTACTTATATGAAACTGTAAAATTATTCAAGTAAATATATTATAAGTCAATTACAAAAAATTAATATTTGATCAAGATATAAATTTCATAGATTATACAGACATATAAATTATAAATATATAGATAAATATAGATATTCATTCATCTATATCACTATTCATAAATTTTTATATTTAAATTTAATTTTATTATACCATTTATAATTTGCAACTTATGGTGAATTATATAATAGATTTATGATTTGTAATTTACAGTGTATTTGGACTTTATAAATAGAGATTCTTATAATTTTGTAATAAATAATAGAAAAGTTCATTTTTTACATTTTTATTATTGTGTTCTTATTCTAATTATTATTTTGTTTATTTTTAATAACACGTTATGGTATGAAGAAAATAAAGAAATATGAGAAGAATACTTATCACCACAAAAAGTGAGATAAAATTATACAAAAATAAAAATAGAAAAGGTAGACAAAATTTTTAAAGTAAATATTTTCGATATGGTATGAAGAAAAATTGGTTACATATTTATCGTATAATAAAATATTTTATTGATATTTATCAAATATCGTAAAAAGAGAGAAAAATGTGAATATGAATTTTATCTCTAATAATAATGACTTTGATTATAATCATATGGATATTACTTACGTTGATATGACAAATAATTTTTTAAAATATTGAAAGGAAAAATTGATTTCAATATATATATTATGAATAGTACGATAACTCATATAATTTTTAAAAATATCAAATATTTTTCTTATTTGAAAATGGGTGAGAAAATTATTTCTGGTAAAACAAAAAATAATTGAAAGCTCCAGAAGAGTCAATATATTATCACAAGAGGAATAAAATTTATTATATAAAATACATTATTTTCTTCAAAATCTCATAGAAATTTGTTAAATTTTAAAGATATTCGTAGTAATAGATATCATATTGAGACGGTAAATGAGAGGAATTAAAAATACCTCCATATTACAAGCATTATTTCAGGTAGAAAAATATAGTGAAAATTTTTTTATTATTTTCTCCGATTTGTATTTTACAAAAATTAGTGGAATTAAAGAGAATCTTATAATAAATCAGAAGTTTACATATCCAAATATTTTTATTATCTAACATGACAAGTTAAGTCATTTTCATTTAAAAATAATGTAAAAAATATTAAAAATTCACGTGAGAATCTATTGAAGAATTATAAGATTTTTCAAATCAATCAATTGGTTTTTAATCAAAAGCCAAATATTTCTCATTTAAGAATTTTTGAATGTACGGTATATATCCTAATTACTCCACCATAACGTATTAAGATGAGTTATCAAAAGAAATTAGAAATAGAAATTTGATATAAATCTCTCTCAATAATTAAATATTTTGAGACATTAATGATGATATATTTACTACTCGATTTGCAGATTGTCATTTGATAAAATAATATTCTTAGTATTAGAGAAAGATAATAAAAGTTGAGAAATATAATAATATGAAATATTTCATCATTATCTAAATCTTATAACAAAATAATATGAACAAGAAGTTCAAAAAATAATTTATCTGTAAAAAAAAATTAGCAAATCAATTGTCGGATGCGCTTGCTGATTTAAAATGAGTAACAAAATTTCATTTAACAGCTGTTAATATTTTAATTTGTATTGTCGTCCCATAATGACAATTTATTAATATTAATAAATTTCAAACACACTTAAAGAGTAAAAGGCTATTGGTTATAAAAATAAAAGTCATTGAAAGAGAAAAAAAAATAATAAATTTTTTTTTTTTTATTGAAAATGCAAATACTAATATAAATACACTTTCATAAGAAGTGCATGTACCTGAAATTAATTAAAATGATAAGATATTGATAAATTATGTTAGTTATGGAAAAAAGAAGAAGATAGAATCGAAATGGTTATTGACTACTATTTTACATATAGTGTAACATATTTTTATGAATGAAAATAATAATTCTGAATCGCAATCTGTTTAATAATATTGAAATAGAATTGATTGACTAAAATAAAAAGATACAATACAAGCAAAATTAAATTCTCTTGAAAAATATAAAGTTTTCGGTCCAGAAGTCCAAATACCAGAAGATATGAAACTGTTAAATACAAATAATTTTTTGTGTGAAAAAGAAATGAGAAAAATAAAATTGTAAAATACAAAGCAAAACTTGTTGCACAAAAGTTTTCATAAAAACCTGAAATCGATTATGAAAATATATACTATTCTGTTGTGGATGCAATAATATTTTAATATTTTATTAATATAACAATGTATGAAAAACTTGATATACACCTAATGAATATTTTCATATTTTCATATAAATACTTGATAATGATATTTAAATGAAAATCTCTGAAGAATTTAAAATGTTAGAAAAATATAATTTAAGTTTTCGAGATATTTATTCAATTAAATTATAAAAACCTTTGTATGAATTAAAATAGTTTGGACTCATATGATAAAATCGTTTTAGTGAATACTTGTTCAAAATAAAATATAAAAGCGATAATATAAAGAAATTTGTATATGAATTTTTCATAATTATTGTATATATTGATAATTTGCATATTATTGAAATTTCTGAAAAATTTCCAAAAACAACATATTATTTGAAAAAAAAAATTCAGATGAAAGATATTAGAAAAATAAAATTTTTTCTCGGTTTATAAACCGAACATTTGGCCAAAAAAAATTTTATTTATTAATCAACTTATATAAAAAGATCCTTCAATAATTTTATATACAAAACACATTCATATTAAATAATTCAATGGTTATTCAATCACTTAATGTAAATGAGAACTCTTTCCGGTTTCGATAAGATAATGAATAAATTTTTTATCCTGAAATACCATATTTTAGTATAATAAGTGCACTAAATGCATCTTACTAATAATATAAGGTCTGATAATTATTTTTTCATACCTACAAAATAATAGTGAAATTAGTATTTAACAAATTGGTTTAAGTAACAATCTAACATATTTATTCACTAAAATATTTCTTAATGCAACATTTAAAACATTAGTTCATAATATTAGAATGTAATGTATTAAAGATATTTAGTGATATTATAAATAAAGAGAGTTTAACACTATACTCTTTTTTTCTTAACCAAAGGTTTTGTTCTTTTGAATTTTCCTGGTAAGATTTTTAATGAGGCAGTATACTATTTGTAATATGAAAATATTGTACTATTTTTCTTTCACTAGTTTTTTTTTTCTCACTGAATTTTTACTAATAAAATTTTAATGAGACATATTCTTTGTAAAAATAGACATCCAAGAAGAAGTGTTATAAATATATAGATAAATAAATATGGATGTTCATTCATTTATCTCACTACTCATAAGTTTTTATTACACAATTTATATTATAATTTATGATGGGTTTATATATTGTAATCTATGGTGCAAATAAACCCTATAAATAGAAATTCATATTACTTTGTAATATATACCAAAAAGATAATAGAAAACATTATCTTCTAAATTTTTATTATTATATTATTATTCTAATTATTATTTTATTTATTTTTCATAACAATATACATAATTTTTTTTCTTTTCAACACAAACTAATATATTTACACTTTTTTCTCTTTTGTACATATATTTTTATACATATTAATATTTTTAAATTTTATATATTTACACATTTTTTTTCTTAATATATATATATATATATTATTTTGATATGTTCAATACAATAAAATTTGAGTATCGTTTGAGGATAGTAACGAAATCAAGAACCATATAATATATGTCAGTCCAGAAATGATCAAATAATTAACATAATTTTTAATTCCGAAGATTTTTTATTCAATTATTCGATTTTATTCGATAATTTCAGAATTTGTGCTCACTTCTAATCTAACGCACAAAAAGCATGGAGGATCTTTTAACTACTCATCAGACATATTGAACTCCAAGCACTGCATATGGAAAGTATGACCACATGGAAGGGTTGCAACATCCAGATAATTATGAAATTCCAACTCCCAATCTGATGGTGTTGTTGAATATGCAAGATCATTCTCACACAAGCTGCAGTTTTGTTGGATAGCTTCATCAATTTCAAAGCCTGCAGAAAGAAAATTGTCCAATTATAAATGATATGTGACGAGGGATAAAAAGGGTAGCACCACATTGGATCTCTAGGCACAAAGCCTATTAAAGATATGTCTGCCTATCTAAACTTTTAATCCATAAATTCACTAAAGCCTGGCTCGGAGAGACTTCAGGCTAAAGATGCTTGGAAGTCAAGCTTCTCGATAAATCTGATAAATTTGCTAACTCTTTATCACTTATTGAATCCACCCTTTGCTTAGTCCCTATCAATATTTTTATATCCGACTGAGTCAAAAAAAAATTGGTAAAGATAAAAATTTAAAAAATAATCGAAATCGAATCGTTTAAATTCAAATAAAATAAAAAATAATTAAATTAATATTATATAATATAAAAACATAAATTTTACGATACAATTTGACATTTATTATTTATATACTTAAAATAAATATAATATATATATAACTAAAATTAAATAATAAAATAATTATATAATTAAATATTTATTATATATAAGAAAATTTTCATTAATAAGTCAAATTAAATAATTAAATAGTTAAATTATTTTTAATAAACAAGTCAAATTTAATTAATTTAATTTAACTAAATAAAAATATTTTGATTTAGTTAATTATGGACTTTTAATTAAATTTAATTAGAAATATATTTCTATTAGTATTATAATTAATATTATATATTACAATGACTTGAATTTTTATTAATTTTAGTATTCTTATGTTATAATTTAATATATTTACTCATTTCTATTTATAACTATAAAGTTATATATGTATATATAAGAAATAAAGATAAAAGAATTAAATTATATTCTATATAATCACAAACTGAAAATAATAATAGTAATAAAACGTGCACATCACTGCTGGGAGATGCTAGACATGGTTAATGTTAATGCTTTGAAAATTGTGAACAATAGAATTTGCCAATTAAGCAAGGAAGGCGGCAAGGGGTTTGTTGAGCATTCCACATCGGCAACCCAAAGAAAAAGTAAACGGTATTATACGCTAAGTGGCTCAAAATTCAACAAAATAACTAGGGCACCTTGGGCCTACACAAAAGACAACACCCAATTCATGAGAAACGGTATATATTCGTATTTTGGTCAACAGAACTGCATTGTTCTGAACCAAAAATATCAAAAAAAAAAAAAAACGCTTCTTGACCTATTGAATCCGTAAAAATCAATTCAGATCATCTAGTTCGTCGGTTAATCTACCGATTTATCGAATTTGATCTATTCTAAAGGGCAGATATTTGGAAGTGGATCATACCAACCATCTGATTCTTAATTTTTTCGATTAAATCGATCATTCAAGTCCGATTTTCAAAACCATGATCCCTATTCAAGCGATGAACTCCAATAGTGATTTTCCACATACAAATTAAAAAAAAAAAAAAAGAATTGTCAAGATAAAAATAATAGCACAACACGTTAAGTGTGTCACCTCTACCTCTACAATCCTCAAATGCTCTAATGATGATGGAGAATATGGAAGATCATTCTCACACAAACTACATTTTTATTGGATATCCTTATATTAAATAATATATGATGAGAGATAAAAATGATAGCACCATATTAAGCCGCCAAACAAAAAGCCTATTAGAGATAGGCCTCACCCATATTAACAATGCCTAGACTTTAAGCCCATAATCCATCGAAATATTGATTCAGAGACACTATTAGGTTATAAATGCTTGGAAATGGAGCATCATGATTGCGAAACAATTCAACAACTCTCATATACTTGCAAAGACTCTCAATATCTAATTGAATTCACTTCTTCACTTAATTTCTACCCAAGCGATGAGATTTAACAATGATTTTTCACTTACGATTAAAAAAAAAAAAGAATTATATCAAGATAAGGATACTAGCACAACACACTAAGAATGTCACCTCTATCTCATTACGATACTCAAATGCATATTGCATGGTGTCAAAGGGTTAATACAAAGAATGCTATTTGTCCCCTCAGTTTAGATATTATTTCCTTACTCTTATGATGTTACCATTTATCCACCTAATTCTATCCAATGGCTAAAGTGAATCAGTATAAAAGAAAAAATTAGCAACCCAAATAAAGTGACTAACTTTATAATTTCTCATCTCTTTTTCTTACTAAAAATTCTCTCTAGAATTAGGAAGAAAAATTTTCTTTTTCTCAAAGTTCATTAAACTCTAAGCTTTTAACTCAAATATTGAAGAGTCTTTACCAAGCCAAAAACTTAGCCTTATAATGTTGTTTACTCCTCTTGCAAGCTGAAGGTTTATCAATATGATTCTAAACTAGCAGACCATTAAAATACATCTATAATTATAAAGCTAGTAAATCCGATTTAAAAAAGTGTTTAAAAGAGAGAGACATACCGTCCTGCAGGTCCTGCTTGATCTGTTATGTAGAAGCATTCTGTTTCGATGAGCTCTTTTTCGCATATGATTTAGATGAATCTTTTGAATGTTCCTTCTTTTCCTTTCCTTGCCAAATCTTTGAAGATACAGGTAAATCAGTTGAAGGCACTATCTTTTCCTTTACCTGCCAAACCTTTGAAGATGATCTGAATGAATCTTTTGAAGGTAATGATTTCTTTTGAAGAAGATGATTTAGATAAATGTTTTTGAGTGTATTGTTGTTTCTTTTACTTGCCAAACTTTTGAGACGATGACTTGGAAGAAACTTGTGATGGTTCTTTTTTTCCTTTTTTCCTTCAAAACTGTTCTGGAGCTGTTGATAATTGGTTTCCAATCTTCTTGGCAGATTTTACTTATCTCAGAAGCTTCTGCAGAATAATTTTTCTTTTGAGTCGGTTGATGTTGTTGATCCTGAATTGGTCTAACTGCAAGCAAAAGCAAAACCATCAATAGATTTACAAAATGACCATCAATAGATTTACAAAATGATTTGTACTTACTTATTTGAATAATCTAACATATCCTCAAAAATTCTGAAACTATGGGGGTATTTGGATGGACAATTGACAATTACCGATTTAAGATAAAAATATTTTTTCAATTGGCAAAAACTCCAATCGCAACTCTTACCTACTACTAAATTTTGCCGATTTAAAGAAAACGAATCGATAATTGATTTTTAATAGTTAGACATTCATACACTCAATAATTTCTTAATTGTCTTAGTTGTCGATAATTATTAACCCGATTCATATATTTTGAAACGATAATTAAATTTTATAGTTGAACATCCAAATATCCCCATATAATTATCAAACTATTCAAACACCAATTTTTTCATTTGTTCTTTACTTGTTTTATTGTCAGCATAGAAATGTGGAAACAAGGGCTGACAGCTTACTTGCCAATTTTGGTAGTATCCAGACATAATTCAATGTCTGTAAATCAGCAACACCATGTAATTTTCAATTGGGTTTCTTGGATGAAGAAAAGGATACCTTGCAACCAAGATCAATTAAAGATTGATAACATATATTCACATTTTTTTTACATGCTCAAATAGAATAGAACAGATTTTATATATAAAAAGAAGAGGATGAGGTGGCTGGAGGGGAATTAAACTTAATTGGATTATCACCTGTATAGAAAAGAAAAAGGAAGTTCAATTTTCATGATCTTCTAAATATTTAATATATACATTTATATATAAATATATACACTTGGTTTCTTCCCTCATGTCTTATCTGCCTGAAGCAGGGATCAGGAAGTAGACAGTGAACGAATGGTGGTATCAGGTAACATAGCTACCGTCACTACGAAGTATTCACAACCAATAGGGAGACTAAAGGGGTTTGAAGTTGATCCCAAATTCAGGGTTAATCTGTCAGTCCCAGTGTCAGAAGTCAGATGATCCGCCACTGGATCTGCTCTGCCATGCTCAGGCCTGGCCGAAGTACTAGAAGGCAATGACTTCACAGTCTGGCGTTCGATATGCACAATCTGCCCAACAATGTAGCTGGGGCGGCTTGGGAGATGATCAGTGAACAAGGCCACAGAGTCAGAGGATAGATAATAGTTAGAACCGCTACGGTTGATCGACTCATAATGCCCAGCTGAGTTGAGAACAAATGCAGCCATCTCATGGACTTCCAACCGGCCAAAAGATATCCTATCCTTGTTTGCCTGTAGGTCAAACCGAGTTGTTAACAAAGGCAAAGAAAGAAACACAGCTTTAACAGAGAAACACAAAAGGTTCTCAACAGAGAAAATGTCTGAACTTGAAGGGAAAAAAATTCAGAGTAAGAAACACCGAAAAATTACATAAATTATAATATTGACACTGCACCACAACCACACAACTCACCAGTTGATGATGGCTCCATAAGGAACAAGATTAAAAATTAGTTTCAAGAGGTAAATAACTTTGTAGAGACAGTTAAAATCAATGATAAACAAATCCCAAAACAAAAAAGGTGCTTGAAAGTTGTCCATGAACAAACAGATTATTTGAAAATGGTAATCAATAATTTGAGTCGCTGTGATTGGACCACTAATGAATCATGAACAGCAAATACAAATTAACAAGCCAAGGGTACCTGCTTCTCAAGTTGATGCTTCTTATATAAAGTGGTAACCAGTTCCTTTCTAAGCTGTTCATTCGCAACCTCCAGTTTAGGGTACTTGTCAAGCAGCTCTTCCCGATGCCTAGACAAGTAACCAACTCTATCTGCAATAATCCGAATGCATTTCCGGATGTCACCAGTACCATCATTTTCATTGTCATTAATGGGACTGCAACATTTCAAAGTAAAAAAAAAAAAAGAAATCAAATTGTTAGTAACTAGATTGAATATGGAAGGAGTGGAAGTACACCCACTATATCTAGAATAACATACTCCATAAGAGTTTATATATCCATTGATAAGTGACATATCGACATATCAACCTGTGTCTGTTGGTTTTTAATGACACACGTGTGACTAATATTTATCGCCCAGTACAGTACTGAGCTGCATCAGACAATACAATGCAGATCAATGGAGGACTATTGTAATGGCCATAACAACCATTACAGTTGATCCCTTTTCTTTAAAGAAAATACATCACAATTGTGATATCCATCAATGTAGCAGTTTGGCCTCGACATTTCGAATACAACCACGGAATTTTAGATCTTGGCTGACAAATCACCAGTTTGGATGCATAAAGTCTATACAACAAAATTGGAAAATTTTCCCAAAAAAATAAAATACAGAGAATTCTGCCAAATATCTTACTTTCCCAGAGATTGAGCTAAAACACGCAAGGAATCAGCAAAAGCAGCAACTCCATCCGTGGTAGAAAGGCAGGTCTTAAGTCTTTCAAAAAGGCTATGCATTTTCACAGCAGATGCACGCAAGGCACTATACTCTGAGGCCCTCCTGTCAGCTGCACAAAGATGGGTTTGGGCTTCCTCTCTTGCTTCATGCAAACAATTCTCCAAATGAGCACAATTCATCTGTTATAGAGCAACAAGGGAATTATGAAAACGTGAAGTTCCAACTGATCATATTTTTAAAGCAAGTTTTCATACACGACAAAAATAAATCAAGCTAAGCAAAATTCAAGAAGAGAAGTTGACTAAATCTGTCATATCCAATCAGAATAAAGACTGAATCTGATCAAAATAGTAACAAGATGACCAGAACTCAGGGAAACTATGGCAGACAGTAATTGTACAATCCAAAGGCCCTCATTCTCTTCCTCACTCTCTCAACACCTGACTCACACCAGCCCCCACCCTGCTCCATTTATTGTCTATCAATTTAATATATATTAGGTTATTCAACCAAGACTGAGTGGCAAGTGGACAATTTCAGCCAAAGTTAAATAAAACTAACACCACCACCACCACCCCAAATAAAAAAATAATGAAAGAGAGGGAACAAAAAAGATATTAAAATATTAAATTTTAGATTAGATATCAACAAGACTCCAATTTAAAACACATGAATATAAATTAATAGGCGATGCATAGACATCGCTTGTAGTACAGTTAAAACTGTAGAAGAAAATTCATGCATAGTGTTACCTGAATTATGAAGCTTTATGGCATAATTGAATGATAAGACATAGCAACAACCAGATAAAATACTGCCATGAACTACTGGAACTAGTATCAATCACCAGAAGTACGATGCATGAATTGATGAAGTAACCAATAAACTGATCACTGTCACTGATCTTACAAGCCAAAATAAAAGTTACCAAAACGTATTATTTCCCTCTTATGTATTATGACCTTACATACCACTTGCATGTAATTTATACATAATATAGAGAGAACTCGCTAAACAAAAAAGATTAATATTATTGATAACATGCCCTTGCTAACATGCAATTTAGAAGGGACGGGAACACCATTGTAGTTAATCATTGTAATAGTTCTATGTCATTCCAACTGCCTTTGCCATTGAATTTGAAGGAGAGAAATTCTGTGGCAGGCATTAAAAGATGTGTTCTTTCTGCTGGTCCTGAATTAGGAATCAAGTACCACAATTTGGCAATTATCACAATTTGAGGGCACAAGTAGAATTGTACTTGGATTTTCCATTTAAGTCTAGGATTTTGAGGAAAAGAAAAAAGAAAGAAAAATCTCTTCCTAAGAACCCAAAATTCTAAACAGAAACTTTTGTATTCAACAAGTCGTAGTTAAGAGCATAACAAATTATTTATCAGCTAAGTGCAAAATATGGAAGCACAGATCATCCAATTATTTCAGAAACAGCAAAAGATACAAATTGTTAAGCTGAATAAAAATTTATGTATTGCAATTCATCAAATATTAATAAGTTGTTCCTTCTTAAAATATCTTGTTGTCAAAAACATAAAAACCCATGCATTCAAAAGAAGTGACTGCATAAGCCAGCAGCAGGGCATAGTTCCATCAAAGTCACTTAAGAACATAAGTTCAGTAGACATGACAAGTACAGTAATATGGTCCAATACAAGCCAAAAGAAACAATAAAAAGTAGCAAATCCTTGTATCTACTGCAATTCTGCCACGGAAAAAATATTAAAAACGACCATTTTATCCACAGGTTTAAGGATTAAATTAAAAAATATGAACATAACAATCAATAGTAGTGGGGTGAGGGAGAAATCAAAATGACATCAAAGACTAAGGGAGGTGTATTGAATCAAGAAAATTAATGACTTTTGTAGACTTTTTTAAGTGAATGACTTTTGTAGATTTTTATTTTGTAGACATAAATAGACTTTTATAAATTTTGATTGATTTGAAATAGCTATTTTGATATTTGCCGAAAATTAAAATTTCTTATTTGGATTTATATTAATGGTAGATTGTTACTCCTAATAACAATATTTTTTCAAAAAAATAGGGAGTGATTATATACACTCCAAAAATTTTAATTACACTCAATTCACCTTTTTTGATGTAATAAAATTATTATAATAACCCTCAAGAATATTTTCCATTATAAAAATTTATCAACATTAAAAAAAAATTTCCTAATTAAAAAGCATGAACATTAAATTATACAACACACGCTCTTTCTTGAAAACATTTACTCTATATTTGATTTAATTCTATCAAGAAACTCTTTTTTTTTAATTTTTTAATTTGAGAGAATTTTTTTTATTTAATATATATATATATATATATATATATATATATATATAAAGAGAGAGAGAGAGAGCTCTTTTTTTTTAATTTGTACTATAGATTTTTTAATTTATTTTACAGTTTTTTTTTTACTTTGAGAGAATTTTTTTTTGAATTCATGTTATAATTTTATTTTTTTTATTTCATGTTTTATATATATAAACAGAGAACTCTTTTTTTTATTTTTATTATAGACTTTTTAATTTATTTTATAGTTTTTTTAATTTGAGAGAATTTTTTTTTTTAATTTGTGTTATAATTTTGCTTTTTATTTGAGGTTATATATATATATATATATATAGAGAGAGAGAGAGAGAGAGAGAGAGAGAGAGAACTCTTTTTTTTTTAATTTGTATTATAGATTTTTTAATTTATTTTACAACTTTTTTAATTTCAGAGAATTTTTTTTTTTTATTTGTGTTATAATTTTATTTTATTATTTCATGTTATATATAGAGAGAGAACTCTTTTTTTTTTTAATTTGTATTATACATTTTTTTTAATTTGAGAGAATTTTTTTTTTTGAATTTATGTTATAATTTTATTTATTTCATGTTATATATAGAGAGAGAACTCTTTTTTTTTTTAATTTGTATCATACATTTTTTTTAATTTGAGAGAATTTTTTTTTGAATTTATGTTATAATTTTATTTTTTTTTATTTCATGTTATATATATATATATATATATATATATAGAACTTTAATATTTAATGTTTTTAAAGAGAGAGTGTTTGTTTTACTATTTAAGGTTCATATTTTTATTAGGAAAAAATATTTAATGTTCATAAATTTTATTAAGGAAAAGATTCTTGGGGTACTATAGTAATAAAAAGAAAAAATGGAGTGTATTTCAGATTTTTGGAGTGTATTTAACAACTCCTTAATAATGTTGTCAACGTAAACTTGAGTATAGAGCCTATATATATTTTCAAACGAATAATTTTGAAAATGAATTCATTATTTTCAATAGTCCTTTGGTTTGATTTGGTTTGGTACAGTTCCAAAGTCTTTCAAAATCTTGAGAAGAAGTGAAAGAATTTTGAAGAGATTTTGTTAGTAATAACACATAAAAAATCCTTCAAAATCTTTTAAAAGTCAATGACTTTTTGAATACCAGTAGATTTTTAAAAACTTTATAAAAGTCTTGATTGAATATTCATTGACTTCCACAGACTTTTTTAGAGTATTTAAAAGTCTTGATTGAATACCACATTACTTTCACAAAGTCCTTAAAAATCTATATTGAATACACTCTAACTTTTTAAATCCATAAAAATCTTTAAAAATCTAGATTGAATACACCCCCTAACAGTGGCCAGAAACACTTGCTCCAAAAAGAAGACAAGGGAAATATAGCACGATGATCAGTGGTGGAAAAAAGGTGGTTTGCGGGCTAATACCTGAGATTCATCAAGGAGCTTCCGACTTGTTTCCAATTCCCTAGTAAGCACTGCAACATCCTCCATAGCAGCTTTGAGCTTGGTTTCAGTTTCAGTCAACTGAATTGATTTTTCTGCTAGTGCACTTTCTAACTCCAATACACGACCATTACTAATTTTAGGCTCAACAGCGACATCAGAAGGTAAGTCATATAGAGCTTCAGGCATACTCTCAGCTGTGGAGCTGGTTGCCAATGACACACCAAGTTGTCCCACCCTCTTATCTTTACCATCTCTATCACTAATTTGCAGTTCTTCGCAAAGTGGCTCCATCATTAGTGAATCCAACTGAGCATTTAGCATTCCAGATGAATCCATCATATTTTCATTAACTCCTTCTCGACCTTTGCTCGGTTGCCTAGTGAAAAGTCCTAATTTTGCATCAAAAGAATTAGAAATACAAGAAACCTCATCCATGGGCTCTGAAGTTGATAGATAAGGCGCATGGGGTTGCCTACCACCATGGATTTGTGATTTGCAATCATCAGCTTTCACAGCTGGAAGGTCAAAATCAGACACAACATTACTGCTTGAAAGTTTTTGATCCTGCAGATACTGATCAGACAATCTCTGCCCTAATTCTTGGATGCGCTTCTCATACGACAAACACTGAAGTTGCTTTGCTTTAAGCATAGATTGTAGATGCTTCCCATACTCATCTTTCAGTTGTAAAGCTTCAGCTGTCTTCTCTGCAGCATTCTTCAGCAAACTATCCACTTCACTATCATCCACTGACTCGTGAAATTCAAGGCTGAGGGAACAAAAGAGTGCCTTTGCAGAAGCAAGTTCAGCTTTCAGTTTTGCATTCTCAACTTCCATTTTGCTAGTTCCAGCAATCTCTACCAACTCACAGCCTTCAAGGAACTCCTCAGAGTAGTCTTTGTCAATAGCATCCGCAACAATTTCTTCTGCCTCAGTTGAATGAGAACCATCATTAGACATGGCAAATGAGCCTTTCAAGCTCCCCTGCTTCTCACTCTTTAAAGGTAGTCCTGCCAAATACTCGGGAGCGTATTGGTCCAGGTCTGAGATATCAATATTAAGCAAATTAGTGTCAAAAGGAGCTATATTGACATCACACTGACTAGGGGTATCATACAACCCCATGGATGCTAATATGTCCCTTGGTATATACAAACTATGTGCTTTCAGAAACTCTTCCCGTCTCCTAACCTCAACCTCCCTCCTCGTAGCAAGCATTTCTGCCAATTGTCCAGCCATACCCATGTACAGTTTCATGGAAGCCTTTCTTCTCACCACCTCTGCAAGACAGGCTCTATATGCAGGACCAATCCCACGAATCAACTTCAGGTCAGTAAATAGATCCTTCTGACGTACCATTGCCTCTCTAAAAACTGGAAACTGTAACTTAGCATCTTTAATTATATATGAAATATATGTTATTTTTTGCATGTAATTATGTACAAAGATGTTCATTTCATTCTTCTTGTCCTTGCAAAACTCAAGAAGCTTGGTAATTGAACGACCACAAGCCTCCATCTTAGGCAAATGACTCTTGTCATGGACATCATACATGGGACCCAGGGCTGAAACTGCATCATGAGGGCGAAGTGATGAAGACAATTGGCAGGAAAGGCAATCGTCCACAAGTTTCTTGACTGTGTTCACATCTTTGCTGCATAAATACAACCACGTAGACATGACAATATTTTCACACAACATAAAGAGCACAACAGATCAAAGAAATATAAAGACTGATGAAAAAGCAAGTATAGTAGTTGATGAATGGTACTAATGAATAGTGACATCACTGCAATTCTAAAAGGATAAACCTGAAGACTTTGTGTCTGTTTATTCCTTAAAACCACCAATAAATGGTTTTAAAATCTTATGATGTAATGTACATTTATTTGCATATATAGATCCCTCTTGCACAATCAAGGCTCCATTTGTTTCATGGAAAATATTTTTCTAGAAAACATTTTCTGTATTCTCTAGTGTTGGGGTGATTTGAAAATTTGGTCAATGGTAGATATTTTGAGATCAAAGGGAAAACTAAGCCATTTTTAAGGAAAACAACTTAATCTTTTAAACTTACTCTTTTCAATAATAAATTTAGAAGAATGGAAGGAACCTCCAAAGGAAACATATAAAACAGATGTTTATTACTCCATTGACCATCATTGATCATCCTTTCACCAGCCACCGGCAACTACTATTGGTCACCAGCAAAAGATAAAATTTATCCTTTTTCCCTCATACTCAACAATAAATAGAAATAAATAAAGTTTTCATAAGTTTTAACATTTTTATAATTTTATAAATTGAAAGAAAAATGCTGATTTTCAGTATATTAACCAAACAACAGTCATTTTGTCAAAAATGTATTCCTTCGAAAATATTTTCCATAGACAAGTCATTTTCTACCAAGCAAACAGAGTCCAAATCTAATAAAGAAATCATAAAATCTAAACTCTCCATGATAAATGAAGCCCAGAAACAAATTATTCTAATCCTGCACCCAGGATGTTCTATGCACAAACAGCCTATGATGGTGCAAACAGGCTATGATTAAAATTTTTAAGATAATACAAGTTCTTACCCATTGGAATGGAAATTCAACAGTGATTTGAAACCTTAATGTGAATTCAGTAATTGCTGTTATCCCCATACCCAACTCAAATCATCCAAAATGGGCTTTGGATGCCGATCAGAACTGGACAAAAGACCCCTATTTTCATTACAAAGCAAGACTACCATGAAACCCAGAGTCCCAGAACCCCAACTCCTTTCTTTTTCCATTTTCAATCCTCAATGCAAAAAACTTAGTGTAGGCTACATCTAGCTAAAATATTAACATCTATTAATTAAAATAAAAGTCACTAATGTCCCAACAATTGGTGGTATACATGTGCATATGAGAATAATTCAATTTTTTTCTTTGATCTACATCAGATACGAGAAAGCAAAAAGTCAGAACAGTATACAAGATGGTCATGTGTTCACTGTTTGCTAATCACTTGAAAATACTGAAACCAATGTAATGGTAATTGGTAAACAAAGTTCTAAATAAAAATTGGGGGTGTTTTGAGGATCCAAAACCCATTAACAACTTAAAACACTGTAGCCACAATGTTTTCAAGTTACTTGGCTGTTTTTTGGTCACTGAAATGGGAATTTTTTTAAGCACCAATTACTAGCTTATGGGAAAACCAATTTTCACAAAACTCCAATTTGGATTGCCAAATGCCTACATTATAATAAAAGCACCAAAACCAATTATTGGCCACATGGTAATGCATAATCACGATAATATTTCCAAGCGACCAGAGCTTATTCCATTAATCAAAGATCTATTATGCAAATATGGAAATCATGTGGAAAAAATTAACAAGGGTGAAAAGAAAAACTAAAAATAAAATAACAAAGATAAGTTTGTTCGAATGAATAGTATGTAAGTCCACCAACCTTAAGGACTGCATTATATTCTTTTGTTCATTGATAAATCGCTGATACTCCTTGATGGTTACCTCTAAATTTCTAATAGAAAATAAAGCCCTGCAAGTAAACAACTCCTCAACTTTGCGCTTTACTTCACCAAACATCTTCTTAAACTCTGAAACCTTCTTCTCAAACTGCCTATGGGAGTTGCTACAATTCTCTACAGCCTTTCTCAAGTTCTCTTCCTTCACAAAATCCGCTAAACACTTGCGTGTAGTGGTCTGCAGAGCTGGATGAAGTTTGATAGACCTCAGTTTTTCTAAATCCCTCCTGTAATTCGTTAGAAGTTCAGAATGCATCCTGTTCTGCTGTTCATAGCGCTTCATGAACTCCGAGTAATTCTGACTAATCATTCCATAATATTGATCCAAATTACGCCTGGCAACCTCAACTGCTCTCTCCTGCACCTTTTGCTCCCTCAAAAATCGCTCGCAATATCCATATTTTGCATAGGTTCTACTGTATATCGCATGACCCCTATGGTAATGGTACCTAAATTGCCTCTCATAAGAAGGCAAGGCTTTCAAAGCTGGGTCCAAGGCATCATCTAAGGGGTGTGTGTCATGTGGACATGTTGGTGATGGAGGATCTGCAACTTCAAGAATATCAACTTGCTCTGGTGCTGGGGGTGGGGAATTGTTTTGGAGCCTAGTTCTACTGAATATAAACACTTCTCGATCACTGGATGGAATCTTATAAGCAGAAAGAGGCCGCTGGGATTCGAGTTTCATATCCAAACACAAAACGAGTTGTTCATTGAAATTAATCCCAGAGACTGATTCAATATACCGCATAACCGCCTCCACAGGGGTTGTTTCATCGCAGTCAATCTCAAAAGAGTGGCCATTTTCTGCTATATGGACCAGAAGCTTACCTTCATGAACCGAACCTTCAGTGATACTTGAACTCATCTTATCCTTTGAAGCAGAATTACCCACTACAGAATACACGACAATGAAAAATCACAAATACTACAGGAAAATTTGAAGCTAAAACCCAAAAGAGGTAGAATCAAACCGAAAGATATAGAAATGTGTTAAAACCAAATTGGAGGATTGCCTATTTTTTAGAGCTTTAACCCTTTTGATTTTTCACCACCCCACAGCAGAAAACTGCAAAAACAGCCAATAGTCCCTAAACCAACCAAGAATTGAATCGATAGAGCACCAGTTGTTATTGACTCACTAAGAGAATCTGCAAAAATAGCTCAATCCGAACAACACTCGCCAAAGATTTTATCCAAAAGCCTATAACTTTTATACCCAAATCCACCAAAAACCCCAATTTAGCAAAATCCCACCGTGGGATCCTTCAAAAGCAACCAATTATCGACTGACCCACCAATAACTACGTCGAAAAAACCCTAAACATCAACAACCCACCATCGAAATCACCAAGCTGAGACCAAATCCCAAAGCACACACAAATTATTACACCAAAAAGCCCTCGATTTTGCTCTCAAAATTTAACCCAAAGCAAACACAAAAAATAAAAAATAAAAAAACCAAAAAACAACAGAAAAAGGGGTCAAAATTATTCCCTTTTGTTTGAGATAATTTCGTTCGGAGAAAATATTGAACTGAGATATTAAAGCAATAGAAAAGCAATTACGTCAAGAGATAATGGAATCTAATGGTGGGTGATTTAGGCTCTGTACATAAGGTTCTCTCCAGGAAAACCATATATTTTTTTATTTTTTTTTGTAATATTGTTTATTATACTCTGCAATATTTTTTTCTAATAAACTATTCTTTTATTTAACAAAAAAATCACACAACACAGAGAACCTTCAGCAAGAAGCAAATCAACTGCAACTGCAAGCAGCAGAAGAGCCCTCTCTCTCTTCCTCTGTGGAATATGTTTGGAATAAGAGAAAAGCAAGCAGCTTTATATACATATAATATAAAAATATATTCGATTATTTATAGGAGTTCAATTCAATGTTTTCGTTTTTGTGGTGTTGCTGTTGTACTTGGAAAGAAGAAGAAATTTGTGTACTGTTTTTGCAAATTATCTGTTTCCTCCCCTCTATTGTTTCTCAATTATCATTATCATCCCCTATATACTTTGAATAATTTTATTTTCAATTTATCAATAGTATTTAAAATTCAAAAAGATTTATGAATTTTTAAATTTATTAAAACCATTTTTTACTTAATTCATAGAGTTACTATAATTTACTTATATAGCACACTAAAAGCCTAATTTTATTTATATTTAATAAATTCATTATTTATTTATAAAATAATAACTATTATTATTTATTAATAATAATTATTTATTTATTTATTTTTAATTAGCACACTAAATACTAATTAAAATAAATAATTTATTTAAATGTAATTATTTATAATAAATAATTTAGATAATATTAATTTATGATTTTTCATTTAAAATTAGATTTAAATTATAATTCATTCTAAATATATATATCTATTTACATGTGCCAAATAAATTTAAAATAATTGGTGAAAGTAATATATAATATACCTAATATTTCCTCACAAGAAAAAAAAACATACAATACCATGTAAAAGAATTTGATATACAAAAGCTCCAAATCTTAATTAATATAATTTTAATATGAATCTTCTATTATCCCATTTCATATTTTTATGTATTATATTATTTAAAAAATATTATTTATTATTAAAATATTTTAAAAAAATAATATAGCGTTTAAATAAATGTACGAGATAAATAATGAAATATTAAATGGAATAAAAGACAATCTTCGCTTATTATGTGTTGGGTTTTGGCCGGCAAATTTGCTTGTAGTCTTGAGCTTATTTCTCCATGCAAATTAAACCAAAGGCTATAATTTTGTCATTTTCAAGGACAGTAGTCCAATTCATTCCTTAAAAAAGGATAATTATCCAATACGGAAGTAGTCAAATTAAAATTGTGGATATTTGGTAATTTAATTATTAAATTCAAATTTTATTAAAATAAAATTTTATAAAAAAATAATTGAAAATAAATACTAATTTATCGCTTATAAAATAATTTCATTAAAATATTTTAAAACCCAATTTCGATTTATTGCTAAACACTAAAAAAAAATCATTTTACTTAAAAATCAAATATTTTTCTATAAAATTTGATTTTGATGTTGTCAATTAAATTGTCTAACACCCATATATTTTAATGTTAAATAATAAATCTGTAAATATTGATCAGCTTAATAGTATTATTAGTCATGCTAATAAACCTTTCATTCACTTATATTAAAATTATTTTTAAAGCCATGAGATTTTGAGTTCATGTTCCAATTAGAAAAAAAAATATTATTAATTATATAACTGATAATTTCAAACGGAATGTAATATAAGATGAGATAAAATATTCAAAGTTTAAAAATAATATTATTAATTATATGACTGATAATTTCAAAAGGAATGTAACATAAGATGAGATAATATATTCAAAGTTTAAAAACAATATTATTAATTATATAACTGATAATTTCAAAAGAAATATAATATAAGATGAGATAATATATTAAAAGTTTAAAAAATATTTATAGAAGTTTGTTTATTTATTCAATATGAAAAAGAGTTTTCATATGATTTTCAGTAATGAGATTTTTCAAATAATTTGATGTCAAAACGACTTAATATAAATTTCGATATATCAATTATAATTATTGAATTAAATATTATTACTCTGATAATTTGGTTAATGAAATTTAGGGGTAAAATTAATTTTATATTTATACTGATTGTAATTTTTTTTAATTATTTTTATCGAAATATATTTTTTATAAAAAAAATCTTTTTTTATGTACAAGTAATTTTGGATCAACATATAAAATAACTTTTCATTTAAAAACCCTAAATTTTTTGGTGTATAAGAATTTTGCTCAAATTATGGATTTTTTTGTGGATTTTTAAATTTTAATATGGTTTATGTATCTTTAAAATAATAAAAAATGAATTTAGCTCTATACATATATTATTTATAAGAATGCATTAAATAAAAAAATTGACATTTATACATTTTTTTAATCTATTGAAAATATTTGAAAGAATATAGATTGGGAAAATTTAAACTCATCAGTTTTTTTTATTAAAATATACACAATTAGACTACAGATCTAATTACAAAAATTATTATGAAATAATTTGTTGTTGAAATCCATCACCAAACACAATTGTTGACCACTCAATTGCTCAGCCTCATAACAATATAATTGTTTCTGTCTCACATGGCTTAAATCCTTGAGGACTCAAAATTAAAATTATAAAATTTTGTCACTTATTTCTTAAAATCCCTTAACTTAAAGTACTTATATTATATACTTTTTAATATTTTTTATTTTTTAATATTTATAATAATTAAACCATTCACCTTAATTGATTTCATAATATTGATTATAAATTTAATAACACGCCATCTAATTAATAGAATTTAAATTTAAGAAACTCTTATATTAAAATATTAAAAGATTATTCTCTTAAATTTATAATTTCAATATAAAATAAGTAAAAATATAATTATTATGTGATGATAATAATGTGAATTAATGAAGTGTATATTTAATAATCATTTTACATTTTGGGATTATTTGATAATTATTTATTAAATTAATTTTTAGGATAGGATAAAATATTTGATAATTGAGCAAACAAAATATCGTAGCTGTTCAAGTTTCATTGTCCAATTGATTCTTACCTCTTATAAAATCTTGCCTCCACTAATGAAACCAAAAGAAACTCCATAGTTGAAACTTTTATGTTTATGTATATGGCAAATCAAATATCCAAATATGTACCACAAGTCCAATTAGTATGGCTATGATTGTGACTAGCTTTGTTCATATATGATACTTCATTATTAGCAAAAATATAAAGGTCAAGGGGAAAAAAAGAAATTTCCAAGCAATTCCTTGGCAAGTGCATAGTGGTTGTATAAAGTAATTTCATGGCTATCCTAAGATTTTCTCCAAGTCTTTTAAATTAAAAAAAAAAAAACTTAGAAAGTAACTTTTTTTTTTTTTTACTTTATATAGAACAAATTAATTTTAATTTAAAACTTAAAACCATATAAACAAATCATCATAAATTTTAATATTGAAAAAAAAAAACACTTTTATTTATATTTCAATAAAATTGTATCTATTTTTAAATAAAATATTTAAATTTTTAATAAGAGAATATTTAAGAGTATGTGTCAGTATTCAAATATTATTGATATTAAATTTAATATTAAAAAATTATGAGGCTTAAAATTTTTATTAAAAATTTAAATTTAATATTTGTGTTATTTAAAGTGAAATAGATATTATAGAGAATGAGTTTGAGGTTTAAAATTATGATGTGATTGAGAAATTTAAAGAAAACAATTCAAATTACATCAAGTATATTTTAAAATATAATATTTCATAAATGTCATGAAAAGAGCATACTCGAAAGTGATTGAGAAATTTAATTAAAATAAGAATTTGATTAAAACTAATTTTGTCACGTGGGAAATGATTTTGAAGATTTTGTTTTTACTGCAAAATAAATATTAATGTTCAAAAGCCGTCCAAATAAATAAAATAATTATTGTTATTATCACAAGGGAATATAATTATAGAACAGAATACAGAATCATTTAGCCTTAGAGATAGAATCATTTAGCCTTAGAGATTGTCGAGGAGGTTGCTGTTACACAATAGTTTCTAATGTTTTATTTTAATTATTTAAAGATTTTTATAAAATTTTTAAAAATTTATATTTAGATAATATTTGATATAATGAATCTATTGATATATTTTTTTTATACTAAATAAAAATTATTTAGACAGCTAAAAATGTATTAAAAATTTTATATATTATATTTAACGATCTAAATTTAATACATTTCTAATATATTTTTAGTTGTCCAAATAATTTTTATTTAACATAAAAAATAAATCAATAGATTCATTATATCAAATACTATCTAAATATAATTATTTAAAAATTTTATAAAATTTTTTAAATAATTAAAATAGAGCACATCATGAGCACTACAGCCCCTTTCAACTCCCTTAGCTTGCAGTAATTTTATTCTCATTAATTAAATACTTTTTTTAATTAGTCAATGACAACAACAAGAAATGGTTATTAAAATAAAATTTCAATAATTATTGATAAAAAATATTGTATTATAAATATTAATTATAAATCTTTAAAATTTTGATCTCTAATTATGCAAATTTCAAAATAACAAGATAATACTCTCAAACTATTTTTTCTCATAACATTCAAAGTAATTTTTTTTTTAATTTTATAAATTTAATTCCGACTTAAAATTTAAATTCGAGATCTTTTAATTATAAAAATAATTAATATTTTTCTTGATTGATTTAACATTGCTATCAAAATTGATTATAACTGAAACTTTGAATTTGATATCTTTTAATTTTGATTTAACATTTTTATCAAAAATTATCAATTGATGAGGTGAAAAATGAAATTGAAAACCATTAGTAACAATGTAGCATTTCTGTAAAAAAGTGATATATTCCCACGAAAACCATTAGTAATTGCAAGAAAAGAAAGCACAAAACATTAATAAGTTGTATATGGAATGAAAACTGTTTTGGGCATTATATGCTAAAAGAGTTTAGAAGAACATTTATGACAGAAAATCCTTAATGTTTGAAAACAATTAGGTGGTTTGTTATTGCTAAATCTTGTGTAGAGATGGATACGGTTCAAGAACCGCAGAGGGTAGAACTGAAATAGAACTGACCCCTTTGTGGTTCATACCGATTTTGGTTCTGTTTCGATTTCAATACAATTCTGGTTATGTTTTTCAGTTATTGTTCTGAACCATCAGTTTTATGTTTTTTTTTATTATTATTTTAATTTAAAGTTTTTATTCTGGAGTATGTAAAATAATATTTGTTTAAATTTTGTTTCACAATAAATTAATTACATAAAATTATAAATAAATTAAATTTCAAATTTTAAGGAAACAAATAAAATAAACTTTGATACATGTAAAAAATAAATAAATAAATAAAATTTAAAATAAAAATTTCTAACATGTTCAAAATAAAACTTGTAAAGTTTGCACAATATAATTTAAATATTATTATATATATATATTTCTAATTTTGATTTTGAAACTGCTAGTTCTGATATAACTTCATCAAATTTTTTAATTTTTTTCATTCTACTTTATTTATTTTTATTTGACTTAAGACACTCGTTAGAAAATTGTATATTAAAATACAAACCTAGTTAATATAACATGCAATAAAATATTATACCAACCTAGTGAAGCTACAAAAGTATATCAAACAAATTAAAAGAGATAGAAGTAAGAAAAATATATATTAAGATAAATTATTCATTGATTAATCATTTTCACTTCACAACTCAAATCCTCATAAGGTCTTAAATAAGCAAAATGACAAATATATCAATTTTGCTTCTTCAATGGATAATGAAAACATGACTGTATAAATTAATGCTGGTGGCAATGCCGCTTTGGAGCTTTTTTACCGTCTTATACAGAATCCATGGCTTGAATCCTCTAAATAGATCACATATACTCATTTTTCTCGTATCCAACCTAATAAAAAAATCGATAAAAATAAAAAATAAAAAATTATAAATTTAATTAATATCAAATTGATTAAATTAAAAAATTAAAAATAATTAAATTAATATTAATATAAATATAAAAAATATAAATTTTATTATATAATTTGACATTTATTATTAATATATTCAAAATAAATATAATGCATATATAATTAAAACTAAATAATAAAATAATTACAAAATTAAATATTTATTATATGAAAAAAATTTATTAATAAGCTAATTATTTAATTAAATAGTTAAATTATCTTTAATAAATAAGTTAACTTTAATTAATTTAATTTAACTATAAAAAATATTTTACTTTAGTTAATTTATTTAATTTTAAACTTTTATTTGAATTTAATTAAAAATATATTTCTATTAATATTATAATTAATAATACATATTATAATAAATCAAATTTTTATTCATTTTTATATTCTTATTTTATAATTTAATATATATATATATATATATATATATATATATATAAATAAAGAAAGAAAAATGGAACAAAATGAAATGAAAGGAGAAGTCCAATGCTTTCCAGTATTGCATTCCAAATGGAAAATTTTAAAACAAAAGCAATAGAATATTAAAAAGGCTCAAAGTGAAAATTGGACAATGGCATAGTTTTATATAATATGGCGCCCGTTTTTAGCAATGATTAAAAAATAAAAAATAAATTGCCACCCGTTTAAACCGAAAAATTTGGTCCGGATCGACTGGTTATCAGGCCGAATTATTGGTTTTTGAGCTGATTTTTGTTGAGTGAATATGGATCGAATCAACCACTCAATCCATTCTTAATTTTTCTGAATCGGCCGGTTCCGTCCGAATTTAATAACCATGCTATACTTTGTAGGTGACCATGCTCAGCAACAACTAGACGGTTTTTTAGCTCAGCCTCAAAAGTATACTTTGTTGTTATTAAATTTAAAACCCATTAAGATTCATTTCAATAGCAAATTGTTATTGGTTTTTTTGGAAGAAAATGGTTAACCCCAAATGGTATTTTGGTCTTCTCATTGCTATCTTTTTCTCAATCAGTCTTCGTGTCGGTACTAGTGTTTTTGCTTCTTCTTTGACAGACCCATTTGCTCAGCAACAACTAGACAGGGTTTTTGAGCTTCCAGGCCAGACCTTCAATGTTAGTTTTGCACACTATTCTGGTTATGTCACCGTCAATTAAGAATCTGGGAGGGCTCTCTTCTACTGGTTCATTGAGGCTGTTGAGGACCCTGATTCCAAGCCCCTCGTTCTTTGGCTCAATGGAGGTAAAAGATTTTGACTTTAAAATGCCTTTTATTGCTCTATTAATGATATTTTTTGTTTTAGCTTTTTGTTTCACTGGTTTTTGTGGGTTGAAGGCACTAGTTTTCATTGTTCAGTCATGATTAGCATTTATATGCTTTGATAGTAGTTCATTCTTGAGACCCTATTTTAAGTAGAACTATTTTGGGGGTTGCTCTATTTCACTGCTTCACTTAGGCTGTTGATAACCCAGAATCCAAACCCTCATTCTTTGACTTCATGGAGGTCTTTCCTTGATTCTACGTAGACAGTCTTATGGGCTGTATCTATGATGATCACTGTTATAATGGGCTGTATCTATGATGATCACTGTTATATATGTTCCATAGAATGTACATTTTAGTTCAACTTGGACAGAGGGGAAAACTATTGTTTTTAGCATCCGAGATCATTAATTTGTTAGCTTCAACTTTAGAGTTGTTATCTAGGCAACTTTTTTTTTCTTGGAATTTAGTTTTGGACTAAAAAAAATAACTTTGTTTCATGTAGTAAATGGCTAATCTTTATTTCTGAATCTTTTGAGTGTTTATTTGCAGAAACTTTTATGGTTTTTGGTGTTTCATTTTTCTTCAGTCAGGTTGATATTTGTTCTCGTTTTGTTATTCTTATCCTTAAGGGATTAAATTGCGCAATTCATTTATATAGAAAAAATTTCCTCAACTTCATATTCACTTGTGATTCATTGGTCTTCATATTCACTTGTGATTCATTGGTCTTCATATTCATTTGTGATTCATTGGTTTTAGGCTATTGAAAATTGATAATTTATTCACTACTTGATGAGAGAGAAAAATTATCCTGAAATGCTGTCTGACCCAAGCATGTTCCTTTAGGACTTGGATGTTCCTCCATTGCTTATGGAGAGGCAAAGGAAATAGGCCCATTTCGTATCCATGCCGATGGGAAGACCCTTTATTTGAATCCGTATTCTTGGAATCAAGGTAAATATTATCATACTAATTTGTCTTTTTATTTTTTATTTTTTTTTTATGGGACCTCACTTGCAGCAATTTTAGGCAGTCAAAGTTGTGGTAATACTTCTTTTTGAACTCATATGATGAACTATAAATGGTGAGTATTAGTTGCATGAGTTTCATTCCCCTGGAGATTCTTGGCAGTGGCACTAATCATACCACAGTATACCAGAATTAGTCTATCATCATCTTGCTTAGTTAAATTTCAGTTTTTGTCAGGAAGTTATTGTTGATTCTCATATTCCGAAATCGTATAATCGTATTTGAACCTAAGTCACAAGCTACTTTCATGTTCTTCCCCCAGCACATGACACTCAACAGTTTGGGAGTTGGGACCAATTTATTTGTGGATTTTAGTCAACTATATACTACCGTTCAATGGAGAGCCAACACAATTCTTGTTGAGCATATATATGAGGGTTTTCCTTCTTTTCTCTAGTGTCTAACTCATTCACTGTTTTTCTAAGGTAATTCCTCAAGTATTATATCATATGCTTAAATGAAGTACTCATACAAATGGATGTTATTGTTTAGGTGGTCACTTTAAGAGTATTACCGGCAAAACTTGGGTTGTAGATTTTCCTGAATGATAATACCTCTATTTGCACAATTATCAATGCGATAATGCCTAAGCACCTTTTCCACTTTGCAGCTGCAAACATTCTTTTTGTTGATTCCCCTGTTGGAGCTGGTTATTCATATTCAAATACTTCCTCTGATTTGGTGAACAATGGTGATAAAAGGACTGGTACTACTTCAACCACCTTGTTTCTTGTCATTTTTCTTTAAAGTTCTAGTCGTATTGCTAGCTTGTACATTTATTCTTTGGCATCCTTCTTACAGCTGCAGACTCTCTTGTATTTTTGCTGAAGTGGTTTGAGCGCTTCCCTCAATATAAAGGAAGAGATTTCTATATCACGGGGGAGAGCTATGCTGGTAGGTGATCATTGTCTTTCTTCCTATTCCTTTTATTCTTTTTTTGATTTATTTGGATAATCTACATAACTATACAAGTACTTAATTTCTTGTTTCTACACCATTTGACATGCATATAAGATAACTGATATAGATGAAATTAATGAGTTTTTTTAGCTCTATGATTCTGGGAATATAATGTTGGGTCTCTTTCAAGGTTCATTCATTGGTAGCTAAAAGTTATACTACCTTATGAAGTTTTTGGCTGTATTCTATCCTGTAAAGATAGGATAGTAAAGTTACTGATGTGGAGCATTTCACGGGAAAAAATAAGCATCCATGGTATAATTGCTATCCTAGGTAGGACCAAAAAGAGGAAGGAGAAGTTTTAGATCATTGTGAGACTAATTATGCTGAATGGAACAACCAGCATCCACCCTTCAAATAGAGATGTTTTATGGTTTAAGAAGAAGCAAAAGCCAGAAATTTCAGGTTCAGAATAGCTCTGCATCCCTGATTTTCGGAAGTCATTACTTATAGAGGAACTATAAAGGTTCCTTGTCATTCTTGTAGTATCACCGCTTTCAAATGTTTGGTGTGACTTGAATTTTCACATTTGTTAGCCTACAGTTTTTCTTTATTTTCTGACTGTTGAAGACAATCTCCTTCAACAAATTGTTATATGTATATCATATAAGTCACACTCTTTCTTCTTCTGCATGATAAACTATATTGTTTTCCTGACTTTGATCATAGAAAGGGGCCAGAAGAGAGACTCACAATTGGGTTGGAGGTGAGGTCCACTCATGCGGGGGAGTGTTGAATGTCTTGTTTCAAATCACTCAGATAGCTCAGTTTAATGAATTTACTAGATTTACTAAATTTCTAATTTTGTGAGAGTTTGGGACACATTATGGTTCTAAATATTGAAATGTGTGTTGCAGGGCATTATGTTCCTCAGCTAAGCCAAGCCATTGTAAGGTATAACCAAGCAACAAAGAGAAAGGCTGTTAATTTGAGGGGTTATATGGTATGGATTATGGACCCTCTTGAAATAGTGTCAAGTCTATTGACCTGTAATTCTGTATTATTTGAAAACAAAAAATTAAAGACCAATATAAATATGTAATGCAGGTGGGAAATGCTGTGACTGATGCCTACCATGATCACTTGGGGCTTTTTGAGTTTATGTGGTCAGCTGGTTTGATTTCTGATCAAACATACAAGAAACTTAATCTTTTCTGTGATTTTCAATCATTTGTCCATGCTTCAGAGGCTTGTGATAAGATTCTAGACATTGCCAATGAAGAATTTGGAAATATTGACCCATATAGCATATACACTCCTCCCTGCACTGCCAATGTAAGCCAGCCAAATGGGTTGCTCAGAAAGATGCATGTGAGTGCACACTATGAATTTTCTGCTCAATTTTTCTTTTTGCACTCTATGTGTAAGTCTATGTTTTTTCATCTCCAAATCATTTTGTGTACGATGTAAGGGAAGAACCAGAAAATCTGGTCACTGTTACTTGATTTCAGACAACCACTTCTAGTAGCAACTGTGTCACAATGGATTTCTTCTAAAATGCCATATTCCTGAAAATTTTTAGATCTCCAGGCTTTTCTCTAAGTTTGCTCTATAAGATTCCAGAATATGCAGTGGCTCTTTCTTAATCTAATTAGGAACCCATAGGTAGTAGCCTTAGTATTGTGGTTGCGTGTGCTGGTGTGAATGACAAGTCTGAGTAGGTTGTTGCTTGTCATACCTTCAAGCTGCTGCCTTCCTTTTCTTAGTGGAACTGAAACATAATCTCTTGGACTTGGTTGCTACAGTTACTCTATCTGTCTCCTACCATACTCTGTTGGTCTTTTGCCTTAATGTAACACATTTGTTAGAACTCATGTTAGCGCCTTGGGAGGAATTTCCATGTTTACTGTTTTCTCCTGTTCATAAGAGTAAATTGAGTCTGTACGAGGACTAGATATTACATTTGTTAGAATTATTTTTGAAAATGTTCATTTTATGTTAATTGTTTCCGGAAAAACTTATATTTGAATGGCCAATGGTGCTGCAAGGTATTAAATTTTTCCAGGGTTAACTATCTTCTTACTGCTACAAGGTTTTGTAACTGTGTGTAGCCTTTCTTCACTGATGTGCTAAAAATTTCCAGTTCTAGATTCCAGCCTTAGCTGTTCCTCGACACATGAAAGTGTGATCTTGGTTAGTTATGATCCCATATATTTTCCTTTTGAACTCTAATCAAATGTCTAAATGGACTAATATTGTTGTGAAAAAGGACTCCACAATCTTCTCCAGTTAGTTTGAAATTTTAGTCAAGGATTCATAGACTGAAACAGTATTCTTCGTTAAATGCACTGAAGCAGGCTCATGGGATTATGATTGTGTTATAGAAATAGAAATGTAACAGCCTGTAGGATTTGATATAGACTTGATTGTAGGCATTTAGTTTCGATTTCCTTATTTAGATTTACATATCTGTATATATATAGTTTTGTACCTATGATGAAATATGCAAGAAATATATTTTTTCTTCTCTGTTTACATGATATCAGAGCTTTAAATTTAATTTTTTTTTCCTCTGCATTTTTTTTTTCTTTTGCCTAGTGAGCAGAGGTTGAAGTTTTTTTTGGTCACCCTATTTGAGTGACTGTTTTCTCAGACCACTGGCGTCAACTGGAGCGCTGCTTGCCGATTGACGCTTCCCCGGAGTCTGGTTCCAGAAGCTCGGCATGCGAGCTTCATGCGCAGGCATAAGCATTTGCCACCTGCCTCACGCGCTAGCTCGTGGAGGCGCGTATCTTGGAGCTCCACCTTTCGATTCTGATTTCTGGCGTCGATTCCCTCTTTTCGGCACCCCTGCTGTCTTCTTTGCTTTAGTACTCGCCATTTACAAGAAAGATTTCTTCTTTTCCTCTCTGATCTTTGTTTTCCGCTACTGGTTGTGTGCCTTGGCTGCGAGATACTCAAATTTTGGGCTATTACTTGTCTCAAATTTTGGGCTGTTACTTGTCTTGGGGGATTTCTTTTGCTACTGGGTCTGTGAAAATTCTGGCTGGATAAGTGATTTTTTTTTTTTGAGTTTGGAGTTTATTCGTGATTTGTGATAATTTTGTTTCTGCTTGGTGGGTTAATTTTGAAAATTACTATTTGAATTTTATTGTGGATCTATGATTTGTCAATGGCCGATGAACAAAAGAATTTGGTTGTGACTGATATTATTCCCATGATGTCTAAAATCACAGAACATAAATTAATTGATCCAAATTATTTGGATTGGTGTAAGACGATTCGAATTTATTTACGAAGTATTTCTAAGGACAATTATCTCACCGATAATCCACCCACAGATAATACTCGCCAAGAATGGTTGAGAGCTGATACTTGTTTATTTTTACAACTTCGGAATTCAATAGATTCTACAATTGTTAGTTTGATTAATCATTGTGAGTATGTTAAAGAATTGATAGAATACTTAGAATTCATGTATTTTGGAAAGGGAAACATTTATCTTATTTATGAATTTTGCAAGGGATTTTATCGTACTGAACAACAAGATCAATTTCTCCAGTCCTATTTTATGAATTTCAAAAAGATTTATGAAGAATTGAATGTCTTGTTACTATTTAGTATTAATATCAAAGTCCAGCACGCTCAATGAGAGCAAATGGCTATAATGAGTTTTTTGTCTAGTCTTAGTTCTCAATTTGAGATTATTAAATCCCATATTCTTTCCAGTGATGAGATTTCTTCCTTACATGAGATTTTTACTAGAGTATTAAGCACTGTAGATTTCTTTCCCATATTCTAGTGCTCTTGTCAGTCATAATAAAGGCTCTAAGACTGGGCAATCATATTATAGGGGTAATAACAGGGGAGACGGTACTTGAGACAATCGGGGTCAAGAAATAGGAAGAGTAGTCTGTTATTATTGCTATGAGCCAGACCATACCAAACTCACATGTTGGAAATTGCTTAATAAAAATTAGAAAACCCACTCAGCGAATGTTGCAACTACTATTTCATCTAGCTCATCCTCTGACCAGACAATTACAATTTTTGCAGAAGAATTTGCTAAATTCACCCGGTACTAAGAAGCATTTCAGAATTCATCTCGTCCTATGACTGCCATTGCTGAGTAAGGTAATTCAAATATGTCTTTTTTACTCTTCCTCCCAATGGATCATTGATTCTGGTGCCACAAATCATATGACAGGTAATCCTAATCTCTTATCCACATTTCATTCTCACACTTCTTATTCTAATGTTATTTTAGCTGATGGTTCTACATCTTCTGTTATTAGTTCTGGCACTATTAATCCAACTCGATTATTTTCCTTATTTTCTATATTAAGTATACCGAGATTCTCTTTCAAGTTACTGTCTGTAAGCAAACTTACTCGTATATTTAATTGTTGTCTCTTATTTTTTCCTGATTAAGTGGGCTCTACATTCTGGATACTCAATTACCCAAATCCATTTCCCGTTCAGTTTTTTTTTAACTCCTTTTGAAGCACATTGTCGATTGGGAGATACCTCTTTACCTCTATTGAAGAAACTGTGTCCTCAATTTAATAATGTATCTTCCGTAGCTTGTGACTCATGTCGGTTTGCAAAACATCATCATCTGTCTTCAGTCCCTCGTGTCAATAAATGAGTCAATTTTCCTTTTGAGTTGGTCCATTCAGATGTTTAGGGTCTATGTCTCATTGTGTCTAAAATTGGATTTCGATATTTTGTTACTTTTGTTGATGACTTTTCTCGTGTAATCTGACTTTATTTAATGAAAAATCATTCTGAAGTATTTTCTCATTTTCGTACCTTTTGTACTGAGGTTAAAACACAATTTCATCTTTCTGTTCATACATTGAAGTGACAATGCCAAAGCCAAAGCCAAAGAATACTTTTCTGATTCTTTTCAAACTTACATGCTTCAAAATGACATTCTTCACCAATCATCTTGTATTGACACACCATCTCAGAATGATGTGGCTGAGAAAAAAAAATAGACACATTCTTGAGACAGCTAGGGCACTCTTATTTCAAATGCATGTTTCTAAACAATTTTGGGCTAATGCAGTTTCCACTGCTTGCTTTCTGATTAACCGCATGCCTTCAACTGTTCTTCATGGTGAGCTTCCTTACAATATCCTTTTTCCTACCAAACCTGTGTTTTCTATTGAACCACAAATATTTGGTAATACTTGTTTTGCTCGTGATGTTTGTTCCCAAATCACTAAGTTAGTTTCAAAGTCTCTAAAATGTGTTTTTTTGGCTTACTCTTGTCTTCAAAAGGGGTATCGGTGCTACTGTCCTCATCTTAACAGGTATCTTGTGTCAGCTGATGTTACCTTTTTGGAACGTATTCCGTTTTTTCCTACTCCCTCCATTTCTTCTAGTTAGGGGGAGGATGATCATCTGTTGGTTTATCATGTCACATATCAGTCCACTAATTCTGCTTTGACCCCCAATGCTCCACCTGCAATAACTCCACCTCCACCTCCACCACCACCACCAAAACCTCCTATTTGCCATGTCTATTCTAGACGACAAGACCTACCTGCTACATGTTCGGTACCTATAACTTCTTCGAAATCAGATCCAGTGCCCAGTGATATTGACCTACCTATAGCCCTTTGTAAAGGTAAATATTCATGTACTTATCCTATCTCATCTTTTGTTTCTTATGATCACTTGTCTTATTCTTCTTCTTGTTCCTTTGTTGCATCCATTGATTCTGTTGCTCTATCGAAAATTGTTAAGGAAGCCTTGTCTCATCCTGGCTGGTGTGCTACTATGGTTGAGGAAATGAATGCTCTTAATGCTAATGGTGTTTGGGATTTAGTGAATTTGCCTATAGGAATGAAAGCTGTTGGCTGTAAATGGGTTTTCGCCTTCAAATTTAATTCAGATGGCTTAGTAGCTCGACTGAAAGCCTGCCTTGTGGCAAAAGGCTATGCTCAGACTTATGGTGTGAATTATTTTGATACTTTTTCTCCCGTCGCAAAATTGTTGAGGAAATGAATGCTCTTGATGCTAATGATACTTGGGATTTAATGAATTTGCCTACAAGAATGAAAGTTGTTGGCTGTAAATGGGTTTTCACCGTCAAATTTAATTCAGATGGCTCAGTAGCTCAACTGAAAGCCGGCCTTGTGGCTAAAGGTTATGCTCGGACTTATAGTGTGAATTATTTTGATACTTTTTCTCCTGTCACAAAATTGACCTTTGTTCGTTTATTCATCTCTATGGCAACTGCTTATGATTGGCCTCTATATCAGTTAGATATCAAGAATGCTTTTTTACATGGTGATCTGTAGGAAGAGGTTTATAAGAAGCAGTCACCTGAGTTTGTTGCTCAGGGGGAGTGTGGGAAAGTTTGTTTTCTTCTCAAATCCTTATATGGTTTGAAACAGAGTCCTTGTGCTTGGTTTAGAAAATTTAGTGAGGTAGTGGAACAATTTGGAATGTATAAGAGCAAGTTTGATAACTCAGTTTTTTATAAACATTCTGCATCTGGTATTCTTCTTCTTGTGGTGTATGTGGATGATATTGTCATCACTGGAAGTGATACTATGGGAATCTCCTCTTTGAAATCTTTTCTTCATAGCCGATTTCACACGAAAGATTTAGGAATATTGAAGTATTTATTGGGAGTTGAGGTGACAAGAAGTAAGAAAGACATCTTTTTATCTTAGAGGAAATATGTGGTTGACTTATTGACTAAGACTAGAAAGTTGGTGGCTAAACCATATAGTGTCCCAATGCTTCCTAATCTGTAACTCACAAAAGATGGAGATTTATTTGAAGATCCTGAGAAGTATCAAAGATTGGTTGGGAAATTGAACTATCTTACAGTAACTTGTCCAGATATTGCATACTCTGTAAGTATTGTAAATCAATTCATGTCTTTCCCAACTGTTCATCATTGGGAAACTTTAGAACATATCTTGTGCTATTTAAAGGGAGCTCCTGGACGGGGGATATTGTATAGGAATCATGGACATACTCATATCGAGTGTTTTTCAGATACAGATTGAGCAAGTTCTAAGATTGACCGAAGATCAACCACTGATTATTGTGTTTGTCGGAGGAAACTTGATTTCCTGGAAAAGTAAGAAACAAAATGTTGTATCTCAATCCAATGTAGAATCAGAATACAGGGCTATGACTCTGTCTGTGTGTGAGATAATATGGATATATCAGCTGTTAACTTAAATTGGTCTTAAAGTCTTAGTACTAGTAAAGTTGTAGTGTGATAATCAAGTTGCTCTTCATATTACTTCTAATTATGTATTTCATGAACGAACTAAGCATATTGAAATTGATTGTCATTTTGTTCGTAAAAAGGTGCAGCAGAATTTGATCTTTACAGGACATGTGAAAATTAGAGAACAATTAGGAGATATTTTTACAAAGGCCCTCAATGGGGCTCGGGTTGATTATCTGTGTAACAAGCTGGGCATGATTAATATCTATACTTCAACTTGAGGGGGAGTGTTATTGAAATAGAAATATAACAGCCTGTAAGATTTGATATAGGTTTGATTGTAAACATTTAGTTTAGATTTCCTTATATAGATTTACGTATTTGTATATATATAGTTCTGTACCTATGATGAAATATATAAGAAATACATTTTCTCTTCTCTGTTTACAGATTGTATTACTGAAAATCACAAATTTTCTGTTGTTCTTTGTTCTTATTAAATACAGAGTCTAAAATTTTAGTCAAGAACTCGTAGACTGAAACAATATTCTTCGCTAAATGCTCTGAAGCAGGTTATTGTGGGATTATGATTGTATTACTGAAAATCACAAATTTTCTGTTGTTCTGTGTTCTTATTTTTCATTTATGATAGAACTTCCTTCTGGTAAGAATGTTTCATATCATACCATTGGTGATATGCAATGTTATATTGCAGAGAATTGGTCATGCCAGTGAGAAGTACGATCCTTGCACTGAGTCACACTCAACTGTGTACTTCAATCTTCCTGAGGTTCAGAAGGCATTACATGTTTCATCTGAATTTGCACCATCTAAATGGGAGACCTGCAGGTATATCTGTTCAAATAAATATGAAAGATCCAATAGTTGTCCTCTTATCTTAGCTTGGTAAGCTGGTCTTCATCAATAGTGTTCTTGCTTTCTGTTGGATGGTTGGAAACCACAGAACCAATTCCAGGTCATTTACTAGAATTCCTACATAATTGCTTGCGTTCAATTGCAGATTGTCGAGCAGCATGCCTTTTGATTTCTAATTTTCATAGGTTTGTAATGATTGGCTTGTGATCTGCATGCTTTTTCTTTGTGTAAAATTGTTCACTAACAAAATTTCTAGTGCCCTATTGTGATTTGTTATCATATTCATATCACAAGACACGTAAAACTTTAGGAGCTATATGTGTTCTGTATAAATTGTTATAATATATTGTATGTGGATGTAAGGAAAAACTTGAACATCCTGACCTTGATTGTAAATGGAAATTTTGATGGATAACATAAATAGAAAATTGCAATTTGCAAATGAATATAAAACTTTAATTCATTTATCTTCCATGGTATATAGTTGTTCCATACTTGGATTACCTTCATTGAAGTACCTTAAATGCATGTCTATATGATAGTCTTATCTCTTTGATTCCTGTTTTGCAGTGATCTTGTAAAGGTGAACTGGAAGGATTCTCCAAGGACAGTGCTAGACATTTATCATGAGCTCATACATTCAGGACTTCGTATATGGATGTTCAGGTATTTTGTGATATGGAAAGCAGTTCAACCAACAATTGTATTTCCGTATAATTGAATAAATATATACAGCCTTAATACATGAGTTCTAGATGAGGTTAATGACCTTTGAAGTTAGGAGGTCAGACTAGTGATAGACTAAGAGTTACAGATTAGGATTATACATCATCTGTTACAGGAATAGATAACCAGCAGCTAGCTTGCTTTATTACTTTGGGCATAACATTCTACACTTCTACTGCCATAGAGTGTTGCCTTTGATTTATTACACAAAGCATTAAAGATATAATTCTTATGCACTTGATAGCTTAGCCTCATTTGTACAAAGTCCCAAGTTCAAGTCGCCCTCCCCTCACTTGTAACTCAAAAAAAAAAAAAAATAAAATAAAAAATAAACACTATAATTTTTATGCTTGCATACATAATAGTTTGTTGTGGGAAATGATTACATTTGTTGTCTAATAATGCATTTTTATTTGCCAATTCTCTTTCTAGTAATATTTAAGACATTTTTATATAAAAAAGTCTTACAATGGAAAATCCAAAAATCCCTAGTTTGAGCTTTCTTTTGTTGTGCTCTTCCCATGAATATTGCTTTGCTTTCTTTATCTATAGCCACTCTTTTGTGAGTTATTCATGTGAGGGAGGAAAACATAAACATATCAGAACAGTATGAACTATCAATGCCTCAAATGTAGCGGAGGCATCAATGTCAAGGGGTTGGGGCAGTAACAAAAGATGCAGGGATCTGCAGAGTCTACTAGATGTTTAACGACCAAATATTGAGAAATGAATATAGGATCAGATTATGTGATCCTGAATTCACGAGAAGGATTAAAATTAGAATAATCTTTCTGGCTTACAACATGTTTCCTGGACACTTCTAGTGCATGTGCAAAAAAAAAAAACATTCTTTTTAAGCAATTGATGGTACCTGAACTTGGAATTTGATGTTTGTAGCTGTATAATTATTTGATTTTTGTATTTTTATTTATCCCCCTTGTTACTTGCATGGGATCTCTTTCTTTAATACTTTTAACTCAATTAAGGGAGAGAGGGAGAAGGATATCAGGTTTTCAACCTCTCAACTCCTAAACTAGAAGGTGGACACTATTGGCTAGGCCTAGTGACATGGAATCTGTGTAAATAAGCATATGTTGCATAGGATTCCCTACAGTGATGAACAGTAGTCCTAAGCATTCTACTCATGACCATATATATTAATTATGGAAAAGCAGTAATGTGATTTCCTTTGGTATGTGGGTTACCTGATGTAGTTAATTATTTACTGGATCTGGATGCAACAGGTCAGGTATGGAGGGGTTTTCTTTTTCAAATACACTACCTTCCTCAGTCTTGTTTCAAGATGGAGTACAAGTTAAAATACTAAACATAGTCATTATATCATATTTGCAGATGATTTACATATAAAAGAAGGTTTTTTTTTCCCTGGAAAAAGGATAACAACAACATTTAAAAAATTCATTTGGAAGTTAATTCCAACTAATTATATATGTTATATGCTATAATATACTATAAAATATAAATTTTTATAGTTCAGGCAAATATAGCGTTTTTGCTAATGATTCCAAATTTATTCTTTTTTTTTTCTCCATGTGACAGTGGCAATACAGATGCCGTTATTCCAGTAACATCCACACGATATACCATAGATGCTCTCAAGCTTCCAACAATAAAGCCTTGGCATGCTTGGTATGATGATGGACAGGTAAGCTACTCTATAGAAATGAACATCACCTTCATTGTTCATTCATATATGGATTAGACATTCATGTTAGGCATGAACTTACCATAAAATCAACAGATGCATTGTGAAACTCTACTCCAAGTTGTGGCAGTTACTTGTTGAAAATAATGTGGTGTATCGAACAGGTGGGTGGATGGACCCAGGAGTATGCCGGACTTAACTTTGTCGTCATGAGAGGAGCAGGCCATGAAGTTCCTCTGCATAGACCTAAACTAGCTCTCACACTCATCAAAGCTTTCATATCAGGAACATCAATGCCAACCCTTGAACTATTCAGCGATTCGAGATGATGTTTCTTTTTCCTTGGTTTTTAATTTCAAGATTTGAAGATGGTATCATTTGTTGGTTCTTGCAATACTCGTTACACAATAGCCCCTTGGTGGAAAGGTAAATCAAGGGGGATCAATAGCACAACATTTATTCTTGAATATGAAATGCAAGTTTTATGGATTTTTATTTTTTTTCTCTTATTTGGAAAACTATCAAATTATGATGTTTGTGACAATTTCATTGTCAATGCAACGCCGAAATGTAATTGTTTTCTAGAATAATGGTCAATTGTACCATTTAAGATGGACTGATGCATGTTTGCCTTAATTGATTTATATTTTTAAAATTTAAAATATAACCCTCAAATTTAAAATTTTATTTTTTTTATTTATATTTTTATATTATAATACTTTAAAATTGAATTATTTTATAAATTGAATTTTTTTTTTTAGTATTATATCGAACCAAGTAATATGAGTCATACATAAATTTAAACTGCAATATTTGTTATGAAGAAAAAATATTAAGGAAAAACATGGCAATAAATATATTGATATTTGAAAATTAAATATTTCATTTTGCTATAATTAAACCAATTGTTATTTCTAATATTAATTTTTGCAATGACAATAAATAATTTATTTAATGAAAATAATATATTTTCTGTTTGGTTATGTCTTTTTAAATCAATTGGAAATTATTTTTTTACATTTAATTATATTGAAAAGCACAGATTTAATTTTTTTTTTTTTTTCATTCCAACTGAGTTTAGAT
The DNA here is from genome assembly GCA_948193065.1 of Aleurites moluccanus. Lineage (NCBI taxonomy): Eukaryota > Viridiplantae > Streptophyta > Magnoliopsida > Malpighiales > Euphorbiaceae > Aleurites > Aleurites moluccanus. The sequence goes on along the minus strand of CANXYC012447209.1, from coordinate 45,672 downwards.
ATATTAAAGTCTACTCTTTTAAACAAATTCTTTCAATTAGGAAGTTTTATAGATTAGTTCATAAAGTTGCGCTTTGCCTGATTTATAGTAAAAAAATATATTTTTAATTAATTTTTATACGTTATAAAAATTAAAAATATGAATATTATTTTAAATAAAAATATATAAAAATAAAATATTTTATATAAATTATTATTATTATAATATATTTTTAAATCGATCTCCTAGATAATAATTTTAATTTTCTATTGATATAAAAATTTATTTATAATATTCAATAATAATAATAAAAAAAAGAGTTATAAGAGAATATAATAATAAAAATATATTAAAAATATTATTTTATTTTATTTATTTATTATATTATTTGTTATTTTTTATTTCATTTATTTAAATAAAATTATTATATGAAGAAATAAATAATTTAAAAAAATGAAACTAAATTTTTTAATTCTAATAATAATTAACAGTTCTGCACTAGAAATTAACAGAGAGCTGTTCCCTTGATCTTCGTTCTCTCATTTTCTCATTCAAGTCCACCGTCTGTTTGTTTCTATCAATTACACCGTACTAAGGCTAAACCTCGTCGGGAACTTCTTCGGCGCGACGGTGGTGCTGGCCGTGGGTTTACTCGGCGACCGGATAGTGTCGTCGGTAAGGTTAGAATAGGTACCATAGTACAATCTTGTTCTTGATTTCTTTCCCCTTTCTAGGTTTCAATAAAATTAGACAAGAAATTAAGTATTTTGATTATTATTCCCATTGGGCAGGTACAAAAATGAATTTTTTTTGGGATTTGTGGTTTTTGATAATCATAGGAAAAAATGTTGTTGAAGCAATATTTACTCTTATATTTACTTCCATTTGCTGTTTCGTTCCTAATAAGACAAACCTACTTGACCTGATTGAGATGCAGGAGAGGCAGAAGGGAAGAAGAGAGCTGGAATAGCAACAAAAATGGTTGTTTCCAGTAGTAATTCCCACAAGGAGATAAGTGTTAGAAGGAGAATTGCCAGCATGTAATTCTATCATTATCTCTCTTCTATGCTCCTTGATTATCTGATTCACTTTCTTCATGTTGAGTGATCTATAATTTTACAGAAAGAATTAGGAATTATAATTTTTCGAGGCTATGGTTTCATATACTATGCATAGATGTGTTCATTTAATTCGCTCAAGGTCAGTTATAATATGGGTGTGCATTTGAAATTTGGGGTTACTCTTTTTTTTTTAAGGAAATGTAATAGTCTTGCAGCTGATTCTTGTTCAACTGTCAAAACTCCCTGCATTTGTGGACACATAAAATTTTCTCTGTTGTTCCTTTATTATGAACGCAAGTGAGTGATTATAGCATTTTTATAAAACTTTATACATTATAATCGGATTGTTCGTGGAATGCTTGTGCTTTGGATTGTGTTTGGTTCTTTTTGTAGCTAATATCTACATAGCAGTATTATTTAGTACCATTTTTGCAGATAATTCATTACCTAGCAATTTTTATAGATTCAATAAACGGGAGGACGATTTTCCATCTTTGAGGCAATATAATGATTACTTGGAGGAAGTTGAGGACATGAGTATGTTGTTCTGATAATTTATTTTTTAAATTGCTATTTTGAACGTAACAGTAACATGAGTATGTTGTTCTGATAATTCATTTTTTAAAGTGCTATTTTGAACATAACAGTGTAGAAGATAATCTTGACTAAAGAAACTTGCTGTTTCAGTATTTGACTTAGTTGCTGGAGTGGATGTCCCTGCTATTGAAGAAAAAATTGCAAAGTACCAGGAAGAAAATGCAGAACAAATAATGATTAATCAAGCACGGAAGGTACTTCTGGAGTTACCTGCCTATTGTTGTTCTTCTAGCCTTTGGCTTTCGCCCAATTAAAAGGACAGTGGATTGCGTAGATCTTAGGTTGATATCTTAAGATCTTAACATACTGGAATGGGAAGAGGGAAATATGTTCTTTATAATTCCCTGCCATCTTTACCATAGACTGAGAACAGAACTCGTTAATCAGTTTTCTCTGCTTTTGAACATTTTCTTTTGGTAATTATTGTGAGAAGTTAGTGAAGATGTTCTATGGTAATATTAATCCAACAGGCGGAAGAATTAGCTGCAGCTCTGGCGGCTAGCAAGGCATTTCCTGCACAGAACGATACTGATGGGGTGAGAAAAAAACAATTTAATGACTTTTTTTTTCCCTTTTAATAAACTCATTTTGTTTACTATTGTTTATAACTCCATAGGCTTTGATTTGGTAAACTGTTAAAATCTTCATTAATTCTTCATAGGATGTGGTTTGCATTTTGACAATTGGATATTGGATTGTGGTTTTTCTGTGCAGTTATCATTTAACTTTTACCTTCTGATACCTGTAAATTTTACAGCAGCCAACAAATTATATAGGAAGTTAGTGAGGATTAGTTTTGAATGATTTCCATGATTCACGTATTCGATAGCTATCACTGACCCTGTCTTAATTTAGGCATATTATTAGTCCTAAAATCAGCAAGCATTAGTCAGAAACGTGCTTTTGATTATCGTTAGAACTCTGGGGAACTTCAATGATGAAATCTCTCCAGTCTCATTTTAGAATAAGCTTTGAGATTGAGGATACAAAACTTGTCTCATTGTTAATTGAATGTTAGCATCTTTTTAGATGAGCGACTCTATGGAATTCTTCCCATGTCTTTTATTACTTGCAAGTGTCTCTCACAGTCAAAATTTCAAATAAATTGATGTAACATATTGTGTCCAGTGCATGGAATAATTCATCATCTTTCCATACCTCTCCTCACATATATATGCCTATGAAAATTTTTGCTCCATCCCATACAGGCAGTATAGTTTAACTGGTGGCATGGGTCCCTTGAAATAAATGCTGCTTGTGAAGTCTGAAACTGAAATTAGAAGACTAGTTTTTGGTTTAACTTTGAAGCAATGCTTGAGATATTTTTGCAGTCTATATGTCATGTAACTAACGTGTTACTGGAACTCGCATGTCTTAATGTGGAAATGCAACTTGCCTGTTTTATGCATGGGCAATTAGGGTGTTTGGGAACTAAACCAGCAAAGTTAGTTTATGGGCACCTGGCATTCACGTCTTATGTGGAAATGCAACTTGCCCGTTTTATGCATGGGCAATTAGGATGGAGTTTGGGAACTAAACCAGCCAAGTTAGTTTATTGTCACCTGAATGTATGCCTCCAGTTATCTGTATATTACTTGCAGTCAACAATCGTAGAGCCTTCAAACTCTTTTCTTTTGAATTCATAGGGGACTTTTTGGCCCCATGTCATTGTTTGTTCTTCTTTGAAACTGATGACAATTTAGTTGTTGAGCCAGAGTTCTCAAGGAGGATTTGGCATTGAAACAGGGCAATATGCCCCATCCGTTCCTGGAGGTCAGCCAAGACCAACGGGCATGGCTCCACAACCAGTGCCACTTGGGGGGCCAGACATGCAGGGTTATGCTATCGATGATGATGAAATGATGAGACTCCGAGCAGAGAGAGGGGGCAGGGCCGCGGGTTGGAGTATAGAGCTTAGCAAGAAGAGGGCATTTGAGGAAGCTTTTTCTTGCATTTGGATTTAGGCTCTTTCTAAAGAACAACATTTTTGTCTACTATAAGTCAGATTGTTCCCATATCATACGGTAAAGGGAATTGAAGATAAATATAAAAACATATCAAAAAACCAGTTTTGGATTATTCACCTTTCCTTGATGGTTTCCTAGATTTTGCACAATGTTAGAGCATCATTATTAGTGATATTAATTTACTTTTAGTGGGAAGTATTTTTGACAGAGATAGTATTGTCATGCTATGTTGAATTATGGTAATGCTGCTGCTAGTGGCGGAGTCGCATGTAATTCAGGGTCTGCAAAAGCACACTTTGGATTAAAAAAAAAATAAAAAAATTGTATATTTGTATTATATTAATTTGTGACTCTTGAATTTATTTGAGTGCTCCTCTTAAATTTATAAAAATTAATATTATAATTAAATCCATTGATAAATATAAATGAATAAATTTACTAATTAAAAATATTTAAATCAAAAGAAAATCTCATTATTTAAGTTCACAAATAAATATTATTGGGTATTTTGCAGTTATTGATAGTCATATAATTATTAAAAAAATTAAATAAAATTCAATCGGTCTATTTATTAAATATCATTTTTTTCTTTGCTTATTTTTATTTCTGTTCTTCTCAATTCATGATCTATTATTCCATTTTTTTTTTTAAGTTTCTTTTTTTTTATTATTATTATTGTTTATTTTATTTTCAATCATAACTAAATTTCGTAAACTTAATCTTTTATTAAATCAATTTAAGTCTCTCTAACTTTAATTATCTCCAATTGATAATAGATAAGCATTGTTTTATAAATTATTTAAATTTTCATTATTAAAATTAAATTTTATATATATTTTATTCTATATAAAATTTCATACATATTTTCTTTTATATAATCTATCATATTTTTAATATTACTATTATGATAATAATTTTTTCTTGAATATTTAATACGAGAGGTTCTAGAATTCTATTTATCAATTTTTTGGAATTCATGTATTTATATTAAAATTATATAAAAAATTATTTATTTGTTTATATATCTTATCAATTTAATTTTTTAATATATTTTAATTTTTTAAATTTTATATTAAAAAATATAATATAATTGAATACCTCGACGTCGAAATCCTGGTTCACTCTACTCCAAAAGAGGATTACATGCTCGAAAGGGGATGGTATGGATGGGTGTAATTGTGATAGGGAATGTGTTATTTTATTAATAATTTTACTAATTTAGATTACATATATTATAAGTTTGAAATTAATTTTTAAATTAATCATTATTATCTTTATGTAATAACTAATTATGCATGAATTATCTAGCTTAATTTTTTTTGTTATTTCATTTTTTTTTCAGTTTTACTTACAAGAATATAATTTAATTTAATTATTATAATTGAATTTGATTAAAATACTTAATAATAAGAAATATATTAATACTATATATTTGCCCTAGCCTTTTCACAAGTTTATTTTTTATTTTTATCTTGTTATCAAATTTTTTATATGTGAAAAATATAATAAATTTTATAGTAAAAAGTAATATTGATATTAATATGTAAATTCTTATATATGTGTGTGTGTCAATTCATTTTATCATAAATATAATTAATATTATACTATTACATTTAAAATAAAATTTATTCAATATTTTAGATTAAACTCTAAATTAGTTAGACTAGTAAATAACAATTGTCATTTGAACTTAATTAAATTGAAAATTTCAATTTTACAATATTTGTGGATTATGAATTATTCAATATAAATTATTATTCTTTTTAAATTATATTCCAAATCATACACTATATAGGTAATAGATAATAGTGTATTTTTATTGTTAGTGTATGTACTTCCATTATACATAGTGTCGGATTATTATCACAATATGATACAACGTGAGTAAATTACCTTGATTTATTTTTTCTTGGCGCCAAATTGGGTATGTATGGAACTACCAAAACAACATCTATAACTTGCACAGCAGAAAGAGGCTGGGATAAGAGATTGCAAATCTATGGAAGAAGTTATAGTTACAAAAGGAGAAGGAGAAATTATGAGCAAAATGCTATTCCCCTAAACTAGAATCCCTAAATCCCAAAGGCCTTCCAACTAGAGATGAAATTTTATATGTGCAATCATATATCCGTTCCGTCTCGCACCTTATTCGAATAGAATGAGGAATGATTTTTTTTATTATATTAAATCTGAATTGAATTCAGATCGGATTCGAGTAATAATAATACCGACCCATAATTTAATTTGATAATATGTTATATATAATTTTATATTTTAATATTTTATTAATTTATAGTTAATTTTTATATGGAATATAAATTATGGATATTAAAAATATATATATATATATATATATATATATATATATAAAGAAAAAAAAAGAAATATATAAACGGATATTACTCGATCTGCTATCATCCCAAAACAGGGTGAATTACTGGATGAATATTTTTATGTTTAAATGGATCGAATTCAAATTTTACAAAACTGACCTGTTACCATTCGTACTTCCAACTCTTACAATATAAATGTCCCTCCTTGAAATTACTATCAATAGAGAATTGCCCTCATCTCCAAGCATTTGTCACTAGTTTTGTAAGTATATATGCGGGAACTAGCAGCAAAGCTGAACAACCGAACTCGACTCTCTTTGATGAATGGGTGATTTCTTTTTTCATTTTTTCCTATCTTTCTTTTGATATATATTACAATTTAATTTTTATAATCTATCTAATTTTATTTCTCAGATTTCAAAGTTAATTAATAATAGAATTTATACTTCAGGTTCTGTTTCCTAACTTGGAGGAAGTGCATATAAGGGATGTGTTAAATTGATTAGCCTTACAATTAAGTTATGTGATCAACTTAATTAGTTAACTCTGAATTTTGTAAATAATGAGTTCCAACACGTTTTGTAGTTTAGAAAGTTTGTTATGCCAGGTTGACAGGTTTATTGCAGTTGTGCCATGCTGACAATCTTAGTAGAGTAATCTTGTTGAAACATATGATTGATTGTATAGTGTATATAAAGAAGTTTTTGTAATTCATTTCCTGGATGAATAATAGAATAAAAATTTCTTAAATTTAAACTCTTAAAATGGTATCAAAGTAGGAAAATTAAGAAATTTTCTAAGAAACCAAACACCAAAATCAGTAATCAAAATCTAGAAAACCATTTTTTTTTTTTACAGAAACCAAAACAAACACAAAATCCAAACCAAATTCGATCAAAAACAGAGATGGAAGACCTAATAAATGAAGAAATTTAGTCATCTAAAAACAAAACACTCACAAACATCAATCAAAACCTCACAAGTGCCTATCCAATAGTACTACAAAACTCAGATAGTCTAGGAATGGTGTTGGTAATAACATCATTAACAGGAAGCAACTATCGATCTTGGAGCAGAGCAATGAAAATTGCTCTTAGAGTGAAGAATAAACTTAGTTTTATAAAAGGATATATTATTTCACCAAACTCAGACTCAAAAAACTATGAGCAATGGAGAAGATGTGACTACATGATCACATCCTGGATCCTCAATTCAATTTCTAAAGAGTTGGTTGAAGGATTCATATACACTGCGAATTCTAAAGATCTATGGCATGAAATTAAAGATAGGTTTGGAGAGAGAAATGACCTACTCATATATCAACTTCAAAGAAAGATATCTTCAATAGAGCAAGGTAATGACATTGTGGTCGTTTATTTCACAAAAGTTAAGACTCTGTGAGATGAGCTTTCTAGCATCAATCCTACTCCTTTATATGAATGTGGAATTGCAAAGAAAATATATGAGATAGAGAGTAGAAATAGGTTGATGCAATTTCTTATGGGCCTTCATGAAGGTTATGATCAAACAAGAAACCAGATCTTGCTTCTGGAACCTCCACCTTAAGTAAATAGAGTGGATTCAATGATTCTTAAAATTGAATCTCAGAGAAAAGTTGTCACAAACTTTAGTGAACACAATGATTCAGTAGCATTGCTTGGCAGAAATCAGTTTTACAGGAGAGATACCAAGAGGTATGATCCAACAAAAGGTCATTGTATCTTTTGTAATCTTGATGGCCACACCAAAGATAAATACTTCAGGATAGTAGGTTATCCAGAATGGTTCAAAACAAAAACTAAATAAGACTACCAAAACAGAAGAGGAATAACAACAGAAGGTTATCAGAATAGAAGAGGAGTAGCAACAAAACTGCTGGCTTATAATCCACATGAACAAATGATAGATACACCACTGGAAACTGATTCAAGCTTAAGCAACACTAAAATAGGTGAAATCACTTCTATGCTCAATAATTTGCAGCAGCAGATGCAAACTGTCATGAAAGATAAAGCTATAGCTGCAATTGCAATTGGTCACCAGTCAATCCTTAATAGCCATAATTTTACTAGTACTTTCTTCAACACTTGTCTATCTTGTGCATCTATGATTGGTTTCCAGTCATAGATCATTGACAGTGGAGCCACTAATCACATGAGCCCAAACAAGGAAGCTTTTGTTCAGATGAATTTTTTGATGCATCATATTAACATCATTTTGCCAAATGGAGACAATTTTCTGGTCAAACAAATTGGATCAATATATATGCATAAGAAGTTCATTTTGATAGAAGTGTTATATGTACCAAATTTCCAATTCAAACTTCTCTTAGTGAGTAAGTTGCTTGAAACCTTATCATTAAAACTTACCTTTTTCAAATCTTGTTGCATATTTCAGGACCAAGTGAGTGAAGAAATAATTGTTGTTAGGAGAATAGAATCAAAGCTGTATATACTTGATGCCACAAGCTTCTCAACCTCCATAATCCAATTTTACTTGCAAAAGCTTCTTATTGGTACTGTATATAGACCAATTCATAAACCATTTGTAAATACCATACTCTCTAATTACACAAAGAATAAAGAGAGCCTTTCATTGTTAGCAACAAACAAATTTTATTCAAATTTCAATACAACTCATCCTACTAATATAGTTGTCATTCATGCTAGATTAGGCCACCCATCCTTAGCAAAATTGAAACACATCAACTCATATTTTATCACTGCTAATATAGATCTGCAATGCCAATTGTGCCCTTTAGCAAAACAACATCGAATCCCTTTCTCAAAAACAATTTCAAAGGCCACAAAACCATTTGTCCTTTTACACATGGACTTGTGGGGTCCATATAGAGTTCAATCAGTCACAGGTGCCATTTACTTCATCACAATTGTAGATGACTTTTCAAAAGTCACTTGGACTTTGCTAGCCCAACAAAAATCTCAATGCCCATCTCTAATTACCAACTTCATACTTTTGATTGAAAACCAATTTTCCACAACAATTAAAGCCATTTGTACAAATAATGGCAGTGAATTCATTAACCAAACCTTGAACAATTTTCTTACTTCCAAAGACATCACACATCAGTATACTTGCCCCTACGCTTCTCAACAAAATGGCATTGTTGAGAGGAAACATAGGCATTTGTTGGATGTTGCAAGATCTTTGAGATTACAAGCACACTTACCAAAGCATTTTTTGTCAGAATGCATTTTAACAGCAACTTACCTAATAAACAGACTACCCTCTCAGCAACTTAATTGGAAAACACCCTTTAAACTCTTGTATAATACTCCTCCATCATATGACCACTTAAGGATTTTTGGTTGCTTAGCTTTTGCAACAAATAACTGCCCCACAACGACAAATTTGAGAACCAACCCATTAAATCTATTTTCCTTGGATACTCACCTAACCATAAAAGCTACAAACTCTTAAACCTTGACACAAATCAATTTTTCCATAGTAGAGATGTGGTCTTCTTAGAAAATCAGTTTCCTTTTGATTTAAAGTCCTCTTCAATAATTTCTCAGTCATCATCCTCAATATTACCTAAGGCCACTTCTGAATCTTTAATTTTCCCTTCTAATAAACCCAACTCATTATTTTCTTCCTTACCTTCATCACCATCATCACCTGAAATTTCTTAACCTCAAATTGACTTAGTCAGTACCCCTATTTCAGTTGATTCTTCTGTCCAACCTGAGTCACCAAGCCATCTTGAGTCCATCTCTCCTACAATTATAGTTCCTAATAACTGTTCACCATCAAACTCACCTCCCACTGACCTCATTCCAACTAGAAGAAGCACACGAGTCATCAACAAACCATAGTGGCTTCAAGATTATGTCTCAGCTGTTACATCTGCTTCTCCTATAGCAACTGATTTTCACTCTACAGATCAGTCTCTTCTTTTTTCTTCTTCATATCATGCTTTTTTAGCTACTATTGCACCCATCCCTGAACCCACCACCTATAAGCAAGCAATACAAGACCTATAATGGGTTCAAGCTACGCAACAAGAGCTAGCAACTCTAGACTGGAACCATACTTGGGATTTAACTTCCTTACCTCTAGGCAAAAAGGCCATTGGTTCTAAATGGGTCTTCAAGGTGAAGTATAAACCCTCAGGAGAAATTGAGAGGTACAAGGCCCGTTTGGTTGCAAAAGGGTATAATCAAATTGAGGGCTTGGATTACAAGGACATATTTTCTCCTGTTGCTAAACTTGTAATAGTTAGAATCTTTATTGCTCTTACAACTTCACATAATTGGCCATTATTTCAGCTTGACATAAACAATGCTTTCTTACATGGTTTTTTGAAGGAGGAGGTTTATATGAACCCTCCTAGTGGCTATACTGTTAATCAATCAGGGCAAGTTTGCAAACTCAACAGATCCTTTTATGGCCTTAAGTAGACTAGTAGACAATGGAACTTGGAACTTACTACCTTTTTTTTTTTTTTTATCTCTTTGGGATTTGATCAATCACAACATGATCATTGTTTGTTTGTAAAAAGCTCAGATAGTGAGTTCATGGCTTTGTTAGTGTACGAAGATGATGTTATCATCACAGGGACACATACCAATAGAATAAAGAAAGTTAAGATAGCTTTGCATTCCAAGTTTACTATAAAGGACCTGGGTTATTTGAAGTATTTTTTGGGGTTAGAGGTAGCCAGGTCTCCTGTGGGCACTATTGTCAGTCAAAGGAAATTTGTAATTGATATTATCATCGAAACTAGAATGCTTAAAGCCAAATCAGCTGCGTTTCCATTATCTAAGAGCATGCACTTAACACTAGAAGAATGGGAGCCTTTACCGGAGCCAGACAAGTTTAGACGTCTTATGGGCAAATTACTCTATGTCAATTTTACACGCCCTGACATTAGTCATGCTGTTCAGCATCTGAGTCAATTCATGACAGCTCCACGAAAGCCTCATATGGATGCAACTCTACATGTTATTAGGTATTTAAAGGGTACACCTGCCAGAGGCTTATTTTTTCCCAGTAATGCTCAATTAACCCTCACTGGTTATTGCGATGCTGATTGGGCTACTTGTCCTTTCTCTTGCAAGTCACTGACCGAGTATTGCATCTTCTTAGGCGGATCCTTAATTTCATGGAAGACAAAGAAACATAAAATCGTATCCAAATCCTTTGCTGAGGCAGAATATCGTAGCATGGCTGCTACTGTGTGTGAGTTGCTTTGAATTTCTTACATTTTGAAGGATTTACATATGCCAATTTAGCAGCCCATTCCAATGTATTTTGATAATCAAGCTGCTTTACATATTGCAGCAAACCCTGTGTATCATGAACGTACAAAGCACCTCGATATTGATTGTCATATTGTGAGAGAACAACTCCAAAAGAAGTTTATTCTTACCAAGTTTGTACCTTCACAACACCAACTTGTTGACTTCTTCACAAAACCTATGTCTGCTTCTCATCACCATTAGTTTATTTCCAAGTTGGGTCTTGTCACGTGTTTATAGTTTATAAAGTTTGTTATACCAAGTTGGCAGGTTTATTGTAGTTGTGCCACGTTAGCAATCTTAATAGAGTAATCTTGTTGAAACACGTGATTGATTGTATTGTGTATATAAAGAAGTTTCTGTAATTCATTTCCTGGATGAATAATGGAACAGAAATTTCTCAAATCTAAACTCTTAACAATATGCATTAGCTGAAGATTATATTGTACAATGAACTCCAAATAGATTCCTTCTGCAGATTAAAAGTGTTAAAAGGCACAACAAGGAAAACAACTATTGAAATTTTTTCCATCTAAATTGTTGAGAAGGTACCTGAATTTAGAAACACTGGTTGTAAAGAATTGTAATTTATTAAAGAGGTGATCTCCAAGTATTACTGAAAATACAAGAAATAGATGTACTAGCAACCTCTCAATTGTGATATTTGGACATGGATCATCTCCCAAATTTGAAGCATGTATGGAATGGGGATCCTCGTGGAATTGTTTCCTTTCACAACTTACTATAACGTGTATGCTTGGGGCTGTCCAAATTAGAAAATCCTCTTCCCATTTTAAGTAGCTTGAAGTCTTCTACAACTTGAATTGCTTACACAGATGACTGGTGGGTTGGGGGAGAGGAAAGACTAGTCGTAGAAACAACTTCTAAATTTGTATTTAGTCGACTAAAGAACTCAGTCCTTTGAAGGTTAGAGAATTGAAGTGTTTTTATCCAAGAAAGCACACTTTAGAATGCTGGCTGTTAGAATGTTTAATTGTCCTTAGCTGTGATAACTTGGAAGTTTTTAGTTCAGAAGCTGGGAATTCGCAAACAACCCATTTGGAGAGTCAATTGAAGATTCCATAGCCACATTTTTCATTTGAAGAGGTAAGAGCCCTAGCTACTGAGTTATTCCTAATCATACATCATAAGCATCTAATGGGTGATAGAATACATATACACCAGTGCATCTTTTCGAAAACAAGGTTTTCACAAAATTTAAAACTGAAGACCTGTGCAATTCATAAAAAAAATAAAAGCATACGAGTGCAAGTGAAAACAAAGTATTAGGTGCATTGACTTTTTTTTTTCCTTCCTGTTGGAGCCTACTTATAAGAAACCAAATTGGAGCATCCTGTCAAAAACTTCTAATAATAAACTCTCATTAAAGCAAACCCAACTTTATTCTAACCAATAATAGATTTCTTAGCCTAATGATAAATTGAAATTACCTTGAAAATGGACTATAGGATTTGAATCTCACTAATGCTCAAAAAAATAAAAAATTTATCCATAATAATAATAATACATTTATTAAGAAAAATGTTGTTATTGCATCAGTTGTTCTTAATTTTATGGGCTAATGATAACAAAATTTTATCAATTTTTTTTTTTTTGTCTACCAATTTTGGCCAAATTTCATGATAAATAAATATTTTTTTAACTACAAAACACTTATTTTTCACCTAATAAACCTAATTAAAGGAATAATTGAAATAAAAAAGGGTAATATTTGAAATTATGTGAGAAGAAGTGCATTTTTTTAAGTTCTAATATTTGTTTATGATACCCAGGTTATTCCCAAAGTGAAAATATTATGATTAGACAACAAGGACACCACAGTGATTCGGAATCGCTAGTTTCCATCAGACAGATTAGAATCTCTTCAGCTGCACTGTTTTCATGATGCTTCAGCAGATTTTTCATTTGATCTCTTCCATAAATTTCTGAATATCAAAAGGTCAGATTTGAGAAATTTCAACTTCTAAGTGCAGAGGCTGCAGGGGTTCTGGCGTAGTTACAATATTTATCGACCATTATTTGTAATGTTTTGTTGGGAATGTATTTAGTCAAATGCAAGTAAATAATGAATTAGCCAAGTCAGCAATAACCAACAATTTAATTGACAAATAATCAATTTCGATGTAAATGATCAGGAAGCTAGATATAAGCATTTGTATTGTATAAGAGAGAATCAGTTTTAACTCTCTTTCTCTATATTCTCTCTCTCTTCTTCTTCTTCAAATGATAACATTCAGTGGATTTCCTCTCTACTTCATCTTTTTGTCATTTTAACACGTGGGACATGTCCCTTCAGCAAATCTTTTACCAAGAAAAAATAGACAATGACAAAGACCATAATGGGAAGAATACCTTTCTTTCGATTTTCTGAAAAAAAATTCAAATAATCAATTAATATTGAGGTACTAAACTTCATCATCACATCCCACTTCCCACGTTATGATGATATAGGAAAAAAAAAAAAAATCCTTTGGCCTGGTGTATATATTTACATTTACTGTTGTCAGTTTTCAGTAATATTGATGATAATATGATGATATACATGATGTTTTCAGGAACTTCTAAACGAACCCAGATGGAAAAACTATTGTAAATGAAATCTTTAAGCTCTATTATGGTCAGTAAGTGGTTTGATATCTCTAGAGCGCATATACGACAAAAACTGTCCAGGCAGCTCTTCCAAAAGGGCTTGAACTACAGATAGTTGTCCACCTGTCCAATACACAACAAAAATGAACCTCTTAGTTTAAGTCATAAAAATGACATAAAATTTGCAGCATTTTTCAGGTCAATTTTCAGAAAATGAAGCACCATGTCTCGTTCCCTACATTTTCGAACAAATTTCATTATGTCAAATCATGTTTTTATGATACGGTTGCAGAAAATTACATATGTAGAGTCATTCAAATTAACTTGCAGGGACAGAGGTTCTATTTTGTACTCACTCTGCACTTCTCGCATGGGAACAAATTGTACTATATCACGTGTAGCCACCCTACCAGTACTACTCTCTAATCTGCATCCATTATCAGCATCAAGGATCTGCACAAGATTGAGATCTTATTCTAAATGAGATTTCCAACTGGTGCATATGGCACGGCCTCTTGTCCAAAAGGTAAAAAACTACTTACTGTTACAAAAACAAGCAAATATATGCTGGTATAAGGATAAATGAAGAAAACAACACACACCTCCATTTTTGTAAAGTCTGCACTTCCTACTCCAACTATAAGGATTGATAGTGGAAGATCAGATGCCTTCACCAAAGCATCTTTAGTCTCTTGAAGATCTGTGAGGACTCCATCCTAAAGAAGGTGGTAGCTTATTCGTTAACAAGATCAAGGAAACAAAGAGAAATGGGCATGTAAAAGTCACAGTTCAATTACCGTTATAATGAGCAAGACAAAATACTTGCTGTTATTGTCCGAGAGAGACTGACCAGCAACTTGTGCAGCTGCGTTGATCACTTGGCCGAATAACGTGGGTCCTGCGAGAGCAACATTCTGTAGAGCACTTGCATAAGCAGCCATGATGCCTTCAACTCCCTCAACCTATTAAATAAAGGAGTCAGAAGAATTAGAAGGATACTGCAAAAGTAGTAAAATGTGCACATTCATGGGTACGTCACTAGAATATACCCCAAGAGAGACCACCAGTAATAAATTCCAGGCAATAATTACTCAGATTGATATTATACCTCAAAGCCACTTGGACTTCCATTCAAGTTAAAACAATGTGATATTGTACCAATAGGTGTCCTTCCCCCAAAGCCCCAAGCTGGAAAACTCCTATCAAAATCATAAAATTGTATGACCTCCCCCACTTCCATTATAGCCTGCAAAAGGAGAAAAAACAAAAACAAAAGTAAAGCCCATAAATTTAGCAGCCAATTCATTAGCAAATGATGTCTTTAGCTGAAAATATTTAAGGAAATTCAACCCTTGAACAAGAACAAAGAGAGTAAAATTAGATCTATATATATTCAAAGACAATGGAAAAACAATAAAACAATGGTGGCCGTTTCATCATCATGAAATTAAAACGGCAACAAAAAAAATAACTCTGAATTATCAGAAGTATTATTTTTCCATATGGTAGGTACCATCAAGAGTGATGATTCTTAAAATTTAAAAAATTGTAGCAATTATTAAAAATTAACTGCCACCCATACTAAGTGCACCGCAGTCACAAAAATGTACCTGCTGATAAGAATTCAACCGGCCTGATGGATCAACATAGTGCAAGGAATCTGAATTTTGAGGATTTCCATTTGAAGCTGAAAAATCGACCCGCATAAGCACATATACAAAACTGAAAAAGGGTAGGTAAGGAGAAGATTGCAGAAGGTTGAATAATAAGACAACTGAAGGCTATTTACCTGTAAAGTCAACAGCAACCATAAAATTCAGCTCAAAGCTACTTGAAATATAGTCCAGAAAACTGTATTGTTGCTTCTCCAAAAAGTGATCCACAAACAGCTGACCCTTCAGAACCTATAAGGCAAATAACAAAATTAGTAGGACAGCGGCATACTATACTAAATTTTGCACCAAGTAAGAGCTAACACCTTCTCATGACCTCGGTGAGATGGTAAGATGAAATTTGCACCACTTCTTTCTTTATGAAGCTTTTCCAGGTCAGCTACTGATTTCTGAATCTTCCTGAAGAAATAAATTAAAATATATCAGTAGTGGTCAAAACCACTAAAAACTGTTGACAAGCAGAAAGGTGAAACAACAAAAGGTAGTAAACAATTACCCAATGAGAGTGTGATTGCCACTGCTGTTAAAATCAAAACACTCAATGACCAATGGGTTTTCCTATATGAAAGCGAAAACAAAATAACTATTTTCACCAGGTTACCAATATTAACAAAATTAAACAACCTTTAGTCCACCATCTAACCAAGATCCATTAAAATCTAACAAGCTTGTGTAAACCCCCATCCCCCCCCCAAAAAAAAAAAATGAAACATGCTTGCCTTGCTTCCAAATTGTTGCATGCTTAGATGTAGGGGCCTCCAAACTGGATTAAGATTATTGTTCACCACCTCAGTCTTGCACACAGGTATAGAACCTCCATTCTCAACTACTCTAGAGATTCTTAGGAAAGGGTCCTATAAAAAATAAAAGAGGATAAAAATTGAGTATCTAACACACTGGAATGCATTGCATCTAAGTGATATCAATCTCTAAAATAGAATGACTTTCAGATGCATACACTTAGCGAGAATACATCTTTGTTGTCAAGGTTGGAACAATGGAATGTTAACTCGACGGAAGTCCTAGAAGCAACAATTTCCTCAGCTTGGATAGTGAGTGTCCCTAAATTTCTCAAAGCTCCATACCCATTTCTGTTTTGGAGATTCAGGGTTAATGTCCGATTCTGTTTAGTCACTATCTGCCATGAAGAAAGAAAAAAAAAATATACACTCATCATTTTAGTGTGTGAAGATCACGTCTTTCAAAATGTCTGTTAGATCCCATAAATGCAGAACACTTGCATAAACATTTTCTAATCCTTTGCATCAGTAGTCATCCAATGCAGCTTGTCCACAACCCTCCTTATCATTAAAGTAATGAATAGTTCAAGTATTGGTTCGCTACAAAATAATGCAAATAAATTTAGGGAGAAACATATATGGCATCACAAGCAACTAACCTCAGACAGAACACAACTGCCTTCTCCCAAAAACTGTTGATCCCTCAACTTCAGTGACTGGAAGGCAATACAAAATAGAGTTTAGAATTGAAAAAAGTAAGAACTTCTTGTTTCCCATTAATCCAAATAAACAAAGATCATCCAAGATTTACATTGCTTGAATGTTTGACTTTCCATCTTAATTTCCTTTTAGATATCTCTTAAATCTCTTGAACTTTTTTCCTTGATGTTCACTCCAAAATGTCTGTGATTGAAGTCTAAATCTGACTTATATATATATATATATATATATATTCTTTTGTTTTTCCTTATTTTCCCCCTTCACCTGGACATAGAATAGCAATATGTACATCTGGGAAGCTATCTACTACATGCAATTAATATCAACAACCAACCACATTTCTATTTGACGAATTGGTTTGAGCGAGTCTTTCCCTTTTGCAGTGTCCATGAAGTACAATTTAATGTTGCAAGGTACATAATATTGTATAGAAACATGTTGTTGACAGAAGATATACCTTCACAGGTAAATTGTGATATTTGGTATCTACATCATAGATGTGAAATCTGCATGAAAGGAAAAACATGAGTTCCGACAGTAAATTTAAATGAAAAATGAATCAAGGAAACTGGTATTTAGAGAGGATACAAGTAGCTCACACTAGCATCTGCACCATCTCAAACTGATAAGCAATTGTAATCTTTTCAATCCAATAAGGATTTAAGTTGTTTAAAATGACTTCAGTGCGACCAATTTCTTCTAGTTTTCCATCCTTTTTCTTTACATATATAACTGCCATTGGGTCACTCTGTGACCATAAAAACCTACTTTAGTCCAAACCACGCAAGAACAAACATCACCAAATATAGCCTTTTTGAGAAATAAACATGAAACAGCAAATGGAGTCTCTTATCATGCCTTGTTCTTTTTTTTTTTTTCATGTATTAATCCTATCAATTGTGCTAAACACTACTACCACCCATACACTCACGTCAAAAGGAGAAGAGGGAACAAAAACATTAGCATTCAATCAATTTTCAAGGGCTCAGGAATCACAAATAACATGTTATAGAGCTCCTGAGCACATGTTAATTAGAATACAATTTCCCTACTCTTAGTAAGCAGAGAATACAAGGAAGATTGATAAATTGAAGCAGACGATTAAAAAAGAAAAGAAAAAGAAAACATGGAGAAGAGGTTGGAGGCATGATAATAAGACAACAAAACAACCTAGCAACATACCAAAAAATTAAACCCCTAACAGTGAGAAGAAATAATATTGCATATCAAGGTTACACTCTAAATAAACAGACCTTTGATGTGATGTCACGATCAAGTAAATTTGAAGCTGATAAAGCCAACTGCAGGGAATATTTGAAAAACATTAATATGCAATAAGGAACAAAAATGAATGCATATACATATAAGATAAAAAGAAATGTAAATAGGCATTTATAAGTTTTTCACATGTAATATTATTTCTTATTTAACCATATAAAGTAACAGAATTGTGTGTTGAAGAGCTTAGCCAATGGTTGCAAAATATGCATATCCTAATAATAGATGTGATTCTTATATTCAATTTGTATGTTTTGAAGCAAACCAAAGTCGTCATTCTTCTCCACAATATTGCAACTTGTTGCTTTACACTACCATCTGCCACTATACCTACAACTTATGATTGCAGTTAGAGGACAAGTCTCAGATCTAAGTGATCAGGCTCACAGAGAATCAAGAAAGTTGCAGCATGGAAATAGAACTTCGGTATTCTTGAATGATGTGCACAATATTAATAGTAATTTGGAGACCTTGAGATTCAAGACTTGAAAAAATATATTAGAATTAAATAAGAAAATGAAGAAAAAGAAGGAAGCTAGACAAAAGCCAAAACAGATGATCACATCAAGCCCCCAATACAAAATTCCTATCAAGCATCCGGTGGTCCATTGCATGAACAAAAGGACAGAGAAATCCACATTATATGTAATGCTGCATACTTAAAACGAAATGCCACATGAGATAACCAACTTGTTCGGTGTAAATGATTTTATAAATTTTATAGAAGTCATTTATGAATCCATATTATACAATGTTTTTTTTATAGAGATAGAATTTCATATTAACAAACTAGTATACAATGGACAATGTCCAAGAACATTTGCAAAGCAAAGTCACAAACTCACAACAACTTATTAATCTAACAAATGCCCATATTTGTGGGCGTTCATCCTGGGATCTTGAGGTCTTATACTTAGTGTCTAATAGTCCGGGATGTTCTCCAGGGGACTATTATACGTATTTGATATGTACAAAAATTTAATTCAAATTCTACCTCTGTAATTCTATGAATTGGTTATAATTAAGACAAATTCACTAAAATTGGTAGAATTTGCAAATGATTTCCCCAGTTAGCAAGACTTGACTAACTTGGTAGAATCAGCAAATGAATTTTATATTTTAATACATATAATACCAAACATGGGAATTAATTTATAAATAAATTATGTTAATGAAATTCATGAGCAAATAACATGAATTTCATATTCATTTGTTCCAAATAGAATGAAAAGGTGAACAAATAAGGTTTTTCTTCTTCAGCAACAAATGAGAGATTTAAGAATCAAAGCTTTGTCTCATACTCGTAAGTTTTACAAGCATCTAAAAATTGAGAATGTTGAAAAATTCCATCTAAGAAGCAGCACAAGGGAAATTCTTAAGGTGAGCTAAATTACAAACTAGTGGAACAAAGTTGACTTCAAATAGTCAACATTCAAAAAACATGCAAAAAAACCTTACTGTACACATTAATTAAGAAATGAACTACAAAAGTACAAATCGCTCCACTAGGTGACAAACTAAGGCAAAATAATAAACAAAAACAAGATTGAATCGTACAAAATGGAGTATTTCAGAGTCTCACAACTAGAAAGATAGCATGCATTTATACAATTCAAATACAGAACATATTGTATGTAGATAGTACATACCTCAATTTGTGTAAAAAGGGCATGGAGGCCACGAGAGCGGTAGAAGAAATCAACAGCGTCATTGTGAGCGGCATTGTTGGGTGGATCAATGGGCCTCTGTTGGGAACCTCCAATGGCTTGTTTCCCTCCTTTCACATCACCCGATACACATCCTCCCATCTCTCTCTTTCTCTATTTATGCAAAACCCCACAAAAGATCTTCTATTCTATTAATAAAATCCTGCTCTTTGTGTTACAAATACAAATCTTGTTCTATACTTGTTCGTGAGCGTGCACGCGCGCACACACACACACACACATATATATATATATATGATACACAACACGCTCAAAATTCTTGTTGTTTCTAGGGAAGGGGTTAAAAAAGAAAATAATTATATATATGTATATTTAAAATAAATAATAAATATTTATTGATAGGGATTATATATTTTGACGATTAATTTGATGATTCTTAGGTTTGGAATTTCCCTTTATATTTCCATGGCATTTCAATATATTTGGTGGGTTTGTTTTTTCTCACAATAAAAAATGATCTGTGAATTGCTATTAAATATTTGACTATGGAATGGAAAGTGGACAAGCAATTTTATTAATGGATTTGTTTGGTGTAGACTGCAAATTTTGAATTATGAAAAGTTTATTCAACAACAAAAAGTTCAAAAAAAACGTTGAAGCAATCTTTCTGCATTACATGAACCATTAGTACTCGTCCAATAACATTTCCAAGTACCTTCATGGAATTCCATGCAAAATAGAATTTGAAGTCTATTTTTAGCTTGCAATTAGGGGTGAGCCAAAAACTGGTTTAATCAAAATCACATCCAACAGAATTAATTCAGGTTATTCAATTTCGTTAATTTTAAAAATTTGATTCCATACAGTTTAAATTTTTATAATTTTAATCTATTTTATTCGATTAAATTTAATTTATATAAGTTTAATTCGATTCAATTAAATTTACAAATTAAATCAATTTAATTTTTAATTTTAAATTTCTAATTAATTCAATTTTTTTAAAATTTTATTTGATTTAAATCAAACCTATCAAAGAACTCTATAAAGTTTCATGCATACTTGAATTTAGTTATATATATATATATATTGAAATATTTGGCATGACGCAGATGTAATGAGGTCATCCATCTTATCTCATATGATTAAGGCAGGGAAAAAGTTTAGCAATTCATGCAAATAAAAATAAAAAAGTAGTTCTTTTTAACAAACATTTTCTTGGTCTGAGTTGAGTGGACGATTATTCTAATGTTTGTTAGATCTACACGCTTAACAAAGAAATTAAAATTATTAAATATAAACCTTAGCACATCCTCCACTCTTATGTTATTACGTTTGCATTAACCCAACACCAATAATATAAATTAAAAACAAGTATATTAACGTAGTTGACACGAAATTTATGATTATTTATATATTTTATTTTCTGCATCATTTTCTTTTTTATATTTCATATTATTTTTTTAAAATATTTTAATATTTAATATCTTTTTATAAGTGATATAATTTATAAAAAAATAATTAAAATAATATGTAGCATGTAAAATTCGGATTAATACATTAGACTCAAATTAAATATAAAATAAGACCCACTAATTAAATATAATTGACTACCATTAATATATCAATCAAACAAACCTAATATGATAAACATTTCATCAACTAATATATATATATAAAGTTTCCGTTTGATTTAACTGTTTATAGCGATTGTTAGCTGTTATTGATAATTGTTAGTTAATAGTTGATTGTTAAAAAATGATAACTAATAACTTATTGTTATAGGTGTTTAGTAAAATTGTTAGCTATTACTATGTTCAATGACCATTAAGAATAAATATTAATATTTATTTTTTATTTAAATATTATTTTTAATAAATAATTTAGTTTTTTTAATTAAAAAATAAGATTTTTTTTAAAAAAAAGTTTACTTTTGTAAATAGTGATTGATTAACTACCTAACAGTTAATAATTATTAATAATCAAATGCTATAATGTAACTTTTGAAAAAAATAACAATTGCACAAAAAAAAAATTCTACCAAACACGTACAAAATATAACCATGAAATTTCGTGTGATTTGATGAAGTTTGAATAATATGAAGTCTATAGTATTTTTTGAAGAATAAAAAAAAATTAGAGATTAAGTCAATGGATAGTAAACGAAATTATGGAAAAAATATGAGAATCTTTTTCATTTCAAACAGAGCTAATAATAAATAGAATAGCTCTCAAATATGTATATATATTTATTATATGAAAATTGGGTTAGATGAATTTATTTTAATTAATTTAGTTTTGGCTGCATATTTGAATTTATAATTTTATATTTTTTTAGATATTTTAATATTATTAAATTAAAAATTTATATTGCTAACCGTAGTAAAATTCTAATGAGAAAATATAAAATTAATTATGGAATATCAAATTTATTGAATTTGAATCTCATAATTAAAAGCATTAACCTCAAGTTTAATTAAAAGCATTATCCCTACAGAACCTCACAATATGTATAAGAAGAAGAGGAGCAGGAGAGAATCATAAAATTTTATTAGGGATGAAAGTTAATATACTAATAAATTAAAAGATTTAATTAAAAAATTTTAAGGATCAATTAAAAAATTAAAATATATATATATTAAAAATTTTAAGAGAAACAAGACTCACAACCATTGCCCAAATGGTAACATTCCAAAATTCATTTCCATAACTTCAAATTTGTGACTATTGATAGTATTAACTTCGATTTGATATTGAAATTATAATAACAAATTAATAGAATAAATATTTTACTAGTAATTAGAAATTCACTAGTATTTTTAAAACTAGCATAAATGATTAAATTGTGTTTGTTTTCTTCTTGCTATATGTTTAGTGCTTATTCAAATTATTTTAATATTAGTTTTACTCTAATATCTCAAATCAAACTATTAGTATGATAGTAATAACTAATAAATTTTTCTTAACTTTATAACATTTTATTTCTTATTAGCACCCTATGAAAATATTATATAAGGTGATACACCATTTGCCCTTTTCAACTATATAATTGATTGAGATAAATCTAAAATGAAACAATAATAAATTAGTAATTGCAATCCAAAATTTATGATTTTATTTATTTATAAGTTGTAAAAATTTTCCATGACAAGGTCATGCATATGTTGTTGAAAGTAATGCAATTTTTGTTTAGTTGTAAGATAGTATCATCCGAAATTTCTTGTACACCGTGTAAAATTTATCTTTCAGGTCTAGTTAAAAGCATACTATTTATATTGAGGATAAAAAAAAAATTTACATAGTAAAAAAAATATATTATTTGTGTTTTAATTACCAAAAATATAAAGTAAAATACAAAGGTTTTAGAGTTTTTGAATTTTTATTAATTGAAAACTCCCTCTAAAATAATGAATAGAAGACTTAAATATAATTTCAAATATATTAAAAAAGAAAATTTAAAAAAAATAAATTTAAAAATAATAAAAATAAATCTGAAATTAAAAATGACCTATTAAAATTTTAAAAGGATGATTTTAAAGATAAAAACAGGATCATCCAAATAAATCAAGATAGAAAGCTGTTGGATTCGAAAATCAATATTTATAATATATTATAAACCCTGTAACTTATCTTAGATTAAAAGTTAGGATCACTTGTTCTGTCACGATCTGACCCTATTAGACACGTGATCGGCATTACGAAACAGGAAAGCATAAAGCTTCCGGAACCCGTAGTAAACTTGACTTACCACTGAATAACAAAATTGTAATATGATAGCTGTAACTGTCACAAATAAAAACTATGCGCCCACCTGACAACAAAAACTCAATAATTTAACTTCATCACACAGACACTCAGGACAATCATCACTCATATCACAATATCAATTTTAGTTTCTGCTTAACAGAACAACCAATAGAAATACAATCGTAAATCTGACATTGAAAAAAAATAACAATGCAGAGCTCTATAAATTTTAATACAATGAATATAAAATAATTATATAAAAAAATAAAATAATTCCACTGTCTGAGAAATAAAAGACAGAAATACTCAACTTAAAAATTTAATCTCTTTAAGCTCAACCTAAAATCTGGAGAAATATTTAAATAGTGATGGACGTTCGACTCAATGATATGATATAAATTAATATACAGTTCTTACTATGAGATCCCTGCATTTTGACCAATTATACTAAAAAGTTCTTATATTTTCAAAATTATACTAAAAAGTCCTTTCATTTTGGTTCCGTTAAATTACGAGGTCATTCCGTCTATTTTTGGTCCCTTTTTCGTTAGTCAAACCCTCAAAAGTCAATTTTCATTCAAATATTTAGGGTTAATTACTATGAGATCCCTGCATTTTGACTAATTATATTAAAAAGTCCTTATATTTTTAAAATTATACTAAAAAGTCTTTGCATTTTGGTTCCGTTAAACTATGAGGTCTTTCAGCCTATTTTTGATCCCTTTTTCGTTAGTCAAACCTCCAAAAGTCAAATTTTCATTAAAATATTATTTATAATGCTCAAAATACCCTTCCTTCTTCTTCCTACAATTAATTCAACCAAACCCTAAAATTACAATTCAATCAAATCACAAACTTCCATTGAAATTAATCCCATAAATCCAAGGAAAAGTCTTAACCAACAAACTTAAATAAGTCTCATTTCCTCCGCCAACATCTTTTCCTCTTCCTTCCATTTCTTCCATCTTAACCACTATTACAGGCATTGGTAAAGCGTGGGCCCACAACTCTATTGCATCTTCCTCCACAGTACACATTAGCTCCAACACCGCTAATGCCCGCTCCGTTGTAGGCTCTTCCAACTCCATCGCAATGTCCACCACAACCCCTACAGTCCCAGCCTTCCAGCACAGTCGTTGAATAACCTCTCTCTCACATTTCACTCACTCTCTATCTCTCTGTTTCTTATTCTTTGTCGTCGTTCGTCATTATTTTAGTGGTGTGGTGGTTTGCATCTCCCTATAATACCACTGTGCTTTTTCCTTCAGCTGTTATTCGTGAAATCCCTTGACTGCTTTGATTGTACTATCTAGAACCTCCATCGAAATTCTATGATTTACAATTTGGAAGAACCCAAACTTTTGGCATGCTTTTGACACTTGGTCCACCAGTGCTTGCCATTGGCCAAAAAGGTATGATAGGGATGGTGGTGTTGGATTCTTCGTTCCGACAGCTGGATTTTAGATTTGATAATGTTTCAGATGGATGAATGAAGAAACAGGGAATGAAAGCAAGACTCGATTCAACCAGGCCTTTTACTCTCAGCTTTGAATCATCAAATTGTTTGATTTCTTTCATAAGGATTGATTATCGGTGATGCTCATTGTTCTTGTTGCAGTGAAATTTTCTATTTCTGTAAATTTTTTCTCCTTTTTTGACTTCCTAATTTGGCATGCAATTTATTTTTCTGAAAAAACTCTGTCATGTACTTCTAAGCCAAATACAATTTTTATTTAATTCTTTTTTTTTCCTCTCTCATCTCACCTAAATTTGTTATTTTCTTCTAAATGGTAAATTCTATTGATGGATTGGAACCAATCTAAATCGTGTGTGCTGTGTGGTGGTGGTGGTGTTTGTGATAGGGAAAATGAAAATTTTGGTATTGTTGAAATTAGTGGCATTTGAGTGAAAATTAAATTGAAAATGAGGGGTATTTTGAACTTTTTATATAGATTTAACGGATTTTATAACAGAAGGACCTTAAATTTTAACGGAACCAAAATGCAAGGACTTTTTAGTATAATTTTGAAAATATAGGGACTTTTTAGTATAATTGGTCAAAATGCAGGAATCTCATAGTAATTAACCCTAAATATTTTAATGAAAATTTGACTTTTGGAGGTTTGACTAATGGAAAAAGGACCAAAAATAGACAGAAGGATTTCGTATTTTAACGGAACCAAAATGTAAGGACTTTTTAGTATAATTTTGAAAATATAGGGACTTTTTAGTATAATTGATCAAAATGCAGGGATCTCATAATAATTAACCCTATAAAATAATTATATAAAAAAATAAAATAATTCCACTGTCTGAGAAATAAAAGACAGAAATACTCAACTTAAAAATTTAATCTCTTTAAGTTCGACCTGGAATCTGGAGAAATATTTGAATAGTGATGAACGTTCGATTCAATGATATGATATAAATTAATTTAACATGCATGTCATTATTAATTTACATGAAATGCCAAATTACACATAATCAGTCATAAGTATACATAACATACATGATGAAAAATGTCTGTGGAATCCAACCTCATCTATATTTTCGTTTATCGTAAATGGAAAACCGACCCCCTCCATTGGCTCTTTTAGAATCTAATTATGTGGTCACGGTGAGTCCAGCTCTAATCAAGCAACCTATATTCTCTTGTCCATGTCCAGGGGTCACTGTGAGACAATTCTCCAACCAGACAATCTGCATAATAATATCAATGATAATCATGTTGTGTCATGTTAGATCGTTAATGTTTTTTGTGTTAGTGGTGGATTTCACATCATCCTATTTTCTATCGTAAACACATACATACAATGTCATTCATCATCAACATCATATAATATGACATAAACATACATCATACTTCTAAATCTAATGCAATAATGATAACTTATATACATATACATATATTTCATTCACCAATGTTTACATGTTATATTTATATGCAGAGTTAAATTAAATTTATCAACTTACAACTTGACGACCATTAATCAACTAACTCTTTTCGGAGTGCCTGAAATCTGACGGCTAAGAAACTACTGAAATACCTTGACCAAAAAGATATACAAAGGATATTAGAACATAAAAAATACATATTAACTTTAATAAATTTACAAAACAACTCCTAAAAGTTTGTTGGAATTTCGACAGAATCTCCCCTAAAACTAGGACATAACCTTTTGAAACAAAAAATAAAAATATTTTTAATAATCAGCCCATCGACCCAAATTCAACACAACCACAACAATTGACCCATCTTGGTCTCCATCTCAACAAACAATTTTATAATGGTCTAATAAATATCTCAATCCAACTCTACTCATTAATCCATAAAATGAAAGTCAATCTTGACATCCAATTAATTCCATTTATCAAACTTATATAAGTATCTTAATTTAATCTTCTTTATAGAAATAATTTAATTACCAACTTCATTAAATTACTCCATAATAATTTAACTTTTCAGTATCTAATTTTCACAAATACCGTCCATATAATTTTCATAATAATTTTAAATCAATATAATAAATTTATCTTAATTATTACATTCAATAAAAATACAATTATTGATAATTCACTGCCCGAAAATTCTACAACTAAAGTCAAACTTAATATTTTTCCATAATTACCATCTAAATAATTTCTATAATAATTCTAAATCAATATAATAAATTTATCTTAATTTTTACATTCAATAAAAATACAATTATTGATAATTCACTATCCAAAAATTCTACAATCAAAGCCAAACTTAATATTTTTCCATAATTACCATCTAAATATTTTTCATAATAATTCTAAATAATCTAAAATAATTTATCTTAATTTTCTCACTCAAAATAGACGCAACTATTAAATTTTAACTCTATAAATTCTCCAATACCAGTATAAATATTCATCCATTTTCACAAATTTATCTCCAATCATACTCCAAATAATTAATAATTAATTTTAGAACAATTTAAAACATACTTATTCAAAATTTGTCGAAAATCTACGCGTGTCCCATATTTTCTGATCCCGACTTCGGTCTTTGATCGGAGCAAACGATATACCATCGGAAAGTTTGTGAAAAATGAAATCCGAAAATGACCTCCTTCCATCGTCAGTTGCCACCGTTCGTCGGAATCGGAGCTTTGAAGTTTCGATGGTCGAAACTTCAAAGCTGGATTTCTTCACCGTTGGCCATCCTTTCCGTCCATGATTAGTATCAAATGAAAGGTCATGAAGAGAGCTTTCCATTGATACTAAGATCGCCGGAAACCACCACCAAAATCAACCGAAATAACCATTTGAATTTTTTTTTCTCTCTCTGCTCTTCGTTCACTGTCCCGTCCATTTTTTTTTTTGCAGCAATGAACTGATTGCTTTTCATGTGACTTAAGTCACTTTATTTTTTATTTTTTTTTATAAAATTATAATATTATAACTTAAAGAAAATTAAAAAAAAATATTATTTTCAAATATAAATTAATAATCTATAAATAAATAATACATTTTTTTTATAAATACATTTCTATAAATATAAATTTAATAAGTGAAATAATAATAATAAAATTTTAATTTAAATATTAACTAATAAAATCATTAAATAATTTAAAATATTAAAGTAATTGATTTAACTAACTAAATCCAAATTTATAATTAAAAGTTAAATTTTAAAAATTTTATTCTTCTCTACTTTATATAATAATAAATTATTGTACAATCGAAAATATTTTAATATTCATTAAATATTATTAAAATACTATTACATTTTGATAAAATAACATTTTAAAATTAATAAAAAAATTTGGGTGTTACAATTTTTTCCCCCTTAAGAAAATTCATCCTCGAATTTTCAAGCCATACGTGCTTTGCTTGCATCAAATTGAATTCATTCCGCTTCCATTGCACTACTTTGATACACTTCCTTAAATATTACTTCTCAAACTCATAATATTAATTACAGTTCTTACACTCACTCCTCACTTATAACATTCGTCGGTTTATAATCATTTTTCTATACAATCATCTTTACTTCTTAACACTCAAACTGCGTCTTTGGCATTCAACTAATGATTTATTATTCAACTCATCCAATGACATTAACCACTCTCAATCTCCTTATTCGATAAAGTCACTTCACATATGCAACCTTCATTAATTATGACCTCCCACTTCATTTTACTTATACCTCAACATTATTTCTTAATTCATTATACTCATCATCCATTTTTCACTGTTCACTTAACATCATATATCATTAGCATTATACATATACAATCAATACTCGCTAAAGAACTTTAATTTAATCAATAAATAGTTATTCCACATCATATTTACTCTATAAGTCCGTTGCATATCATATATGAGAATCACATTTCGAGAAAATCACATAGTTCAATTTATTCTTATTCTTTCTATTCTTTCATTAGGTTTCTTTCACATTCAACATTAAGCATGATTTTGCAGTCTTACTCTATTAAAATGCTTTTAATCTTATTCTTTCATTGACCTTATCTTAACATCCAATGAATCATCATTACTGAAATGATACCATCAATATCATTTATCCTCCTCCTAAAAAGAATCTTTGATCTTAAAACATATGACATTTACACATAATCATACTAACAGCAGCAACAAATCGTAACCTACGGAGAACGCATAAATAAAGGTAATAGAGACTCAACAAGACAAAAAGGAATCTTATGCTCCGTATCTTACAAGAACTTAGACCATCTAAAATTTTCAACTTTAAACATACTGAAAGTCGCAGGACCTTTGCTTTGATACCACTTTTTTTCACGACCTAACCCTATTGGGCACGTGATCGGCACTAAGGAACAGGAAAGCAGAAGGCTTTCAGAATCTGTAGTAAGCCTGACTTACCACTGAACAATAAAACTGTAATATGACAACTGCAACTGTCACAAACAAGGAATATACACCCACCTAACAACATAAACTCAATAATTTAATTTCATCAAATAGCCACTCAGGGCAATCATCACTCATATCACAACATCAATTTAAGTTTCTGCTTAACAGAACAACCAATAAAAATACGACCATAAATTTGACATTGAAAAAAAATAATGGTGCGGAGCTTTATAGATTTTAATACAATGAACATAAAATAATTATATAATAAAATAAAATAATTTCACTGCCTGAGAAATAAAACGCAGGAATACTCAACTTAAAAATTTAATCACTTTAAACTCGACCCGGAACCTGGAGAAATATTTGAACATAGATGAACATTTGACTTAATGAATTGATATAAATTAATTTAACATGAATATAATTATTAATTTACATGAAATGTTACATTACACATAATCAACCATAAGCATACATAACATATGTGATGGAAAATATCCATGGAATCCAACCTCATTTATGTCTTTATTTATCGTAAATGGGAAGCCGACCCCCTCTCCTGACTCTCTTAGAATCCAATTATGGAGCCACGGTGAGTCCAACTCTAACTAGATATTTCTATATTCTCTTATCTATATCCAAGGGCTACGGTGAGACAATTCTTCAACCAGGTAATTCCCATAATAATATCATCATAAATCATGTTATGTCATATTACATCATTAATATTTTATGTGTTAGTGGTGGATTCCATATCACCATATTTTTCATCGTAAACACATACATACAATGTTATTCATCATCAACATCATATAATATGACATAAACATACATCATACTTCTAAATTTAATGCAATAATGATAGATTATATAAATATACATATATTTTATTCATCAATGTTTACATGTTATACTTATATGCAGAGTTAAATTAAATATATCAACTCACAACTTAACGACCATTAACCAGTTAACTCTTTTCGGAGCGCCTGAATTTGACGGCTATGAAACTCCTGAAATACTTTGACCGAAAAGATATACTAAGGACATTGGAACATAAAAGATACATATTAACTTTAATAAATTTACAAAACGACTCCTAAAAATTTGTTGGAATTTCGACAGAACCTCCCCTAAAACTATGACAGAACCTTTAGAAACAAAAAATAAAAATATTTCTAATAATCAGCCTATCGACCCAAATTCAACACAATCATAACAATTGACCCATCTTGGTCTCCATCTCAACAAACAATTTTATAATGGTCTAATAAATATCTCAATCTAACTCTACTCATTAATCCATAAAATGAAAGTTAATCTTGACATCCAATTAATTCCATTTATCAAACTTATATAAATATCTTAATTTAATCTTCTTTATAGAAATAATTTAATTATCAACTTCATTAAATTACTCCATAATAATTTAACTTTTTAGTATCTAATTTTCACAAATACTGTCCATATAATTTCCATAATAATTTCAAATCAATATAATAAATTTTTCTTAATTTTTACATTCAATAAAAATACAATTATTGATAATTTGCTACCCGAAAATTCTACAACCAAAGCCAAACTTAATATTTTTCCATAATTACCTTCTAAATAATGTTCATAATAATTTTAAATCAATATAATAAATTTATCTTAATTTTCACATTCAATAAAAATATAGTTATTGATAATTTATTGCCCGAAAATTCTACAACCAAAGCCAAACTTAATATTTTTTCATAATTACCATCTAAATATTTTCCATAATAATTTTAAATAATCTAAAATAATCTATCTTAATTTACTCATTCAAAATAAACACAACTATTAAATTTTAATTCCTTAAATTCTCCAATACTAGTATAAATATTTATCCATTTTCACAAATTTATCTCCAATCATACTCCAAATAATTAATAATTAATTTTAGAATAATTTAAAATAAATTTACTCAAAATTTATCGAAAATCTACGCGTGTCCCATATTTTTCGGTCCTGACTTCGGTCTCTGATCGGAGCAAATGATATACTATCAGAAAGTTAATGAAAAATGGAATTCGAAAATAACCTCCTTCCACCTTCAGTTACCACCGTTCGCCGAAATCGGAGCTTCAAAGTTTCGATGACCGAAACTTTCTCCGCTAGATTTCTTCACCGTTGGCCATCCTTTCCGTCCATGATTGGTATCAAATGAAAGCTCATGAAGAGAGTTTTGCATTGAAACAAAGATAGCCGAAAACCGCAACCAAAATTAACCAGAATTATCATTTGAATTTTTTTTTTCTCTCTCTCTGCTCTTCATTCATTGTCCCGTCCCTTTTTTTTTTTTTGCAGCAGTGAACTGATTGCTTTTCATGACTTAAGTCACTTTATTATTTATTTATTTTTTTTATAAAATTATAATATTATAACTTAAAAAAAATATATATAAAAAAAAAATTCTAAAAATATTCTTTTCAAAAATAAATTAATAATCTATAAATAAATAATATTTTTTTTTTATAAATATATTTATATTTATATAAATGTAATAAGTGAAATAATAATAATAAAATTTTAATTTAAATATTAACTAATAAAATCATTAAATAATTTAAAATATTAAAGTAATTGATTTAACTAACTAAATCCAAATTTAAAATTAAAAGTTAAATATTAAAAATCTTATTTTTCTCTATTTTATATAATAATAAATTATTATACAATTGAAAATATTTTAATATTCATTAAATATTATTAAAATACTATTATTTCTTGATAAAATAATATTTTAAAATTAATAAAAAAATTTGAATATTACATGTTTGCCTATTGATAAAAAAAAACTATTTATATTCTTATTTATATTTATATTTATCCAAACAATTCAAAAATTCAAAAGTAACTTTATCCACATCAAAATAAAACATTAATTAGTCAATAAAGTGAATAACAATCCCATTTACCAACTTGATTTTAAAAAAGAATAACCAATTGAGCCAACTTTGCTACCATTTTACTAATTCTTTTCACTAAAAAAATAAATTCTATATATTTATTTTAAGTCATTGTTCCTTCTTCTCTAGCAACATGAAAGTTAAGAAGAAGGGCTTCTTTTTTATGACATTAATTAATGGCAAAAATAGGTTGAGTGAAAATATAATTGAAAGGATTTATTTGGGATTGTGATAGTGTTGAGAACAAACAAAAATAATCAATCAAACTACTTAAATCCTTTCTCTTTCTCTCTCCTCCTTTTCTCATTCATTAGTTATCGACTTATTGGTCATTCTTCTTTTTCTCTATTTGCTCTTTCTTTTTTCTTTTCTTTTTCTCACCTAAACTATATATTTTGGGCTTTTAATATTTGTGGATTTCTAATGCATTTTGTTGCATCATTTTCATATTATGGATTAATTTGTACTCTATTCACAGTAACGGATTGATCCAAAAGCTCATATAAATTTGAGCCGTCCTAAAAAAAACAAATTCTATTAACTTATAAAAAAATTTTCACTTAATTAATTTAAATTTAATTTTTAATATAATTTCAAATATTTTATCATCTCTATTTTTATTATTCTCTCTCATATCTCTTGATTAATTTTAATTTTTAATTCTTAATCCATCTAAAATTAATTTCTTCATTTCGTGCCTATTTTTTCTTAAATCATTGATTCTCTGTGTTTTATGAGAATTATTAAGCATTGATTGCTTCTTTAATTTGAAAGAAAGAGCGAATTGTATAAATTATGGAGGCCACAGAAAAAAAACTACTAGAAAACCAAAAGATAAGAAATTTAGGAAGATATATATACACATATAAAAGATTGATCCTCAAGAAATCATATATAAAAATAAAATTTTAAATAACTGTAGGCAAGTAAAGGTTTAAACTTTTACTATTAGATAATGAATTATTTTTTCTCCTATTTGATGAAATAAAAAATAAATCAAAGCATCTTGAGAAATAGCCAAAGATAAAGGGTTGAGAATTGAAATCTTCATCAAATTAAATGTTACATTTAATTATTTCAACAATATTAAATTAATAATCTATTATATAAGTTTTTTTAGAATAAGCTTTTACATAACTCATATAATGTAATAATAATAATAATAATAATATAAATTAATAAAAAAATTTTGATATGTAATTGAATAAAGCAAACACAATGTAGTCTCTTATCCTAATCGCTGCCTCTCTCTTTGTCCCTCTCCCCCTTTTTTTCTTTACCTTTCTTGTCCCCTTTTTTTCCACTGTCGTTTTTATCTCTGTCAAACCTATCGTTCTCTCTTTCCCAATTTTGCCATCTCTTTTCCTGCTTGATGCTGATTACCTGAAAACAGTGCAATATTTATTTTGTCTTGAATTGTTCGTTACTGTTTTAAATAAGATTTTAATGTTGGATCTAGTTTTATTTATTTATATTTATATTTATGTTTATTTTATTTTTGCGTCTTCTATATGTAAAAGTTGGATTGTCCTTTTTTATAAGTATTTGTTTGCATCTCTTATATGGAGATGAGTTTTCGTCTAATTTCCAACAAATTGAACTTATCAAATGACTTGATGTCAATTTTGAATGGATTGTGTTTCTTGTCGATGTGTGTCAATGTGTCAATTATAATTAATGGGTCAAATATTATTGTTTTGATAATTTGGTCAATTAAACTCAAAAGTAAAAATCATTTTATATTCATCTAAATTATAATTTTTTCAATTATTTTTCTCAAAATATATCATTCATTTTCATGAATGAAAAACTTATTTTTTATCAAAAAAAAAAAAAAAAAAAATGAAAGAAAAAAAATCCTTGTAGAAAAAAAAAAAATGGTAATTGGCAAAACTATTGTCTTCCTCATTAAAAAGCAGAGCACCAAAAAGATATCAAATCCAAAAGGTTGTTATTTTCCTCCACCGCTTCAACTTTCATTGTCTCTTTCAATAATAACCTTGTAAAGTTTATGCCGGTCCTAAAAGCTTAATTCCCTTTCTTTCTAGGATTTGCTTTCATTATAAAAGGTTTATTCTTTTTTTTTTTTTTTAATTCCTAATAAATGCAAGAAACTTTCAGTTGAGGCCACTGTAAACCATGGCCTCACTGAGATTACCCATTTCTTTAGATACATTTGATTCAAAGAAATTAAATTTCTCTAAAACCCACTTCAATTGTCCACTCACATCTCACCTTTTTTCATTTCTACTCATATCCCTTCAACTAGAGCTTGCATAATTGCCATTTTGAGTATATCCAGTTCTGTTAAATTCTCAACAATTGAAACCCAATTGTCTGAAAACGATGTTGTTTTATCAACATCTCAGGATTTTGTCTATGAAACCGTAAATGGGGATTTGATTGAGCAAACCCAGGATTTGAAGCCTGAAATTAGGAAGAAGTATAGAGTTGAAAAGAGAGGGATGAAAAGGCAAGTGGGTTTTAAGTATCGTTACAAAATGAATGGCAGTGAATAAATAATGAGAAGATTTTTTTGTGCATTATAGTGAACTGGATGTTAATTACTCTATTATTCAGTCTAATTTGAGCGTAGAACAATGTAAATATATTTTGAAACAGCTTGAGGGGTGTAGCAGTGATAGCAAAATTTTGAGGTTCTTTTAGTAGGTGAGCCATGGGAAGCTAGAAAAGAATGTGATTGCTTATAATGTGATTCTTCGAGTGTTAGATTGGAGAAGAGATTGAGATTCTGCAAAGAGGATGAACAGGGAAGTGAATAATAACTCTGGTAATGAGATAGATTTTCGTGCTTTTGACACTGTCATTTATGTTTGTTCTAGACGGGAGCATATGGAATTAGGTGGGAAATGGTTTCAAATGATATTGGAATTTGGAGTAAAACCTAGCATTGCCACTTTTGGCATGCTAATGGGGCTTTAAAAAAAGTGTTGGAATATTGAGGAGGCATAGTTTGTGTTTGCCAAAATTTTGGAGTCATGTCAATCTGCATACTCTGCAATGATTACTAATACATGTTCAAGTTTGTATGACAAAGCAGAAAAGGTTATTGACTTAATGAGGGAAGATAAAGTGGTGCTGAATTTGAAGAATTGGTTGGTGTTACTTAATGCTTATAGTCAGTAAGGTCAGTTAGAAAAGTTTGAGCAGATGTTGTCACGCCGCGAAATTGAGGGCACATGTCTGACATTAGAGTACGAGAAATTATAAGAATTTTAGAGCCCATAATCAGCCTAATGCATTACTAAATAATAAATCTGGAACTTGATAATTGTAACTGTCACAAGATTAAGACTATAGCCCACCAGTTAAGTAGATTTTAAGCACAAATCAAACAACTGTCCATCAGAGTTACCACATACATCATATCTTTAACATTACCATAAAAATATTTTTGTTTAACAAAACATCAATCAAATGAGAAAGCTCAACTATCCTCTGACTAAAACAATTCAAATAGTCAAGGAATAAAATATAGACAATGAGTTCAACAAATAACAATCATACGAAACTCTAAATGAATTATAACAAATATAAAAATAAATACATAATTAAATATAATAAAATATCTATACTGCCTAAAGAATAGAAGATAGGGGTAATTTTCTTAACGTAGTGGGTGATACTAACCAATATATAAATCTAGTACAACCTAATAATTCTATTATGAAAAATACCAATGAGGTACGTCAAACAAATAAGTAATTACATAATTAAATAAGAATGAAAATTAGTTCATAAAAACCACACTAAATCTCGATCTAGAGAGTCAATCCCCCATACATGATTTTCTAATTTCAAATACTGTCTATTATATCCAACCATAGGGTCTTAAATATCTCTGGTCTAAACTAGACAGCGTCGACCTGACTTGCAGCAGCGTCGGACAATGAGTAAGTCCCGATCTGTCATACACCAGTCATAACTCATCAAATCATACTCATCATATTATATTCATAATCATATCCTAGGTGGTCCCGTGTCATCTCAGTCCCATCCAACACCCTCAAATAATATGCATCACGAATTACAATGGAATAAATTCATGTTAAAATACTGAGTAATGTACATGATGCATAAAAAGCATAAAATATATTAGGAAGTATCACCCACAATGCGATGACAATCCAACTAGCACTCTTGATTGAGCAATTTAAAAATTGATGACTCAGAAAAAGTACGAAACACTTAAATGACTAATTATTTTATTGTAATTTCGGTAAAAAATCCTCTAAAAATAAGACATTTTCTAAGCTACAATAAAAGAATCAAACACTTTTAAATAGTCGCAACTCACAACAACCAACATAAATTCAATGACCTTTCATGAGTCTCTAACTTAATAATATCACACTCATTTCAAATTTAAAATTTTAGACTGCACTCGAAGGTTGCTCAAATATCCCTTCAAACGATTTCTTATATTCATATATATAGAATAAAGAGGAATCAAGTCCACGTAACTTTCAATCAATTGCAATAACTCAACTGCCTCTAAGGGCCTCCATTAAATAACAATCATCTCAACTTAAACATACATACATGCGTATATAAAAGAAATTTATAACATCGATAAAACATCTCTATGTTCCTTTCGTTAAAATCTACGCAATAATTAACACATATAAATAAATACATAATGGGCAAATCCTCAATTTATAAAATTCTTTAATTTAATTAATTGATTCAACTCATCTCATATATACAAACACGTCCATATCGATCATACATTTGTCAATGTGTCTCTAAAATTTCATATTCTAGAAATTAATATCGAAATGAAATTCAAGAATTTCAGACTCTCCCACACGGATTTCGTTTGAACTGGGTCAGAAAACACATCAGAGAATTAAAGTGAAGCTGTTGGAACTGGGCTCCACGCGCTGTCGATGGAGCATGGCTGGCCAGCCCCTGAGGTCGAAAATCATGCCATCTCGCTCGTCTTAACGCTAGGAGCTCAGATATACCCATCACTCGCTGCCGATCGTCGAGAAAAGGTCCAAACAGTTTCGATTTCAAGTTCTCCGATCTGCACTTCCGGTGAGCTTTAAGGGGTGAAATGGGTACCAAACGAAAGCTGAGGATGAGAGGGTTCCATTGGTACCCATATCGATGGAGAAGAAGCTTTGAAACGGCCAAAATTTTCAATTGAAACTTTCGGTAGCCAAAAAGTTTGAAACGACGCGTTTGACGTTGCTGGAGGTGCATTCTCGCATTGCCTCCTCCATGGTGCATGATGGAAAGTCCTGAGCCCGATGGCGGTGGCGGTGTTGTCCACTACCGGCCGGAACTTGGCTGTTTCTAGCACAACCTCTCTCTCTCTCTCTCTCTCTCTCTCTCTCTTCAAAATCTAGTTCTTGATCTCTGTATAGGCAACATTTGATTGGCTTATTTTAGCCAATCAGAGTTATCCATATAATTAATTGTTAATGAAATATATTTCGAAAAAAGGGAGTGATCCCAATGTTTAACAGGCTCTTCCATCTTCCTTAGGTTCGACGATCAAGTGCCCTCAACCATAACCATTTATATAGATTTTCTTCTTTCTTTTCATTTTTCATTCTTTTTTAAAACTAATAATAATAATAATAATCAAAATAATTAAAATAACTTATCCAACTAATTAAATGAATAAATCCATAAATAATTTATAATACAATAATAAAATTCTTAATTTCTAAAATTTAAAATCAAATCTTAAAAATAATATTTTTCTTTACTTTAACAAATAATTATGTCTTCAAAATAATATACTTCGAAAATATATATTATACTCATTATTTAAATTAAATTTCTTAAAATAATTATCATTCTCAATAAAATATGAATTTTAAAATAATTTGAAAATTCAGAGTTTTACATTGGTTGCAATGCAAGAAGCCAGGTTTCCCCTAATACTGTTCCATATAATACACTGATTACTGGTATGGAAAGTTATAAGACATGGTTGCTGCTCAATGCATGTTCCTGGACATCCGGAATGTTGGACTAGAACTGGATGAAACAACTTATCATTCCATGATTGAGGGTTGGGGTAGAACTGGCAGTTCTAAGGAGGCAAAATGGAATTATAAGGAGTTCAGGAGGTTGAGATTCAAAACTAACTCATCTAACTTGTATACACTAAAAAGCTTACAAGCCAAACATGGGGATGAAGATGGTGCTATCAGAACTCTAGAAGATATGTTAAAGATAGAATGCCAATACCATCAATCCTTGGCACTTTATTGAAAGCATACTAGAGGGCTGGAAGGATTAACAAGTTCCCACTCCTTTTGAAAGTTTTTTTCTATCAACATGTTCTTGTAAACCAAACTTCTTGATCCGTTCTGGTCATGGCTTATGTGAAACACTACTTGGTTAATGATGCTTTAAAGGTGTTCGGGGACAAACAGTGGAATGATCCAGTTTTTGAGGATAACTTGTATCATTTGTTAATTTTGTTATGCAAGGAGTTGGGTAATCTTGAGAATGTTGTCAAGATACACACCAAAATGCCTAGATCTGAAGATAAGCCAAACTTGCATATCTCGTGTACTGTGATTGGCATTTGCAGTTCTCTTGGTCTATTTAATGAAGGAGAAGAAGTATATTTGAAATTAGGCAAAATGCATCCTCAGACCCTTGAACTTTATATTTTTTGGCTCTTAAGTCCCTATACTTTAATTTTTGCTAATTGAGTCCTTAAACTTTTATTTTTGGTGACATCAAATCCTTTTTTGACGGGGTTGACGACGATACAATACACACGCGTTAAAAGAGCATTAAGGTCTATTTGAAAGCTGACTAAACTTTGTTTGCTGGTTATATTAAAACGATAGCATTTTAATCTAAAGGAAATGGAGGCTTTAATTCCCAAACGTTGCCATCTTGATATCTAATTCCAATTTCTTCTAAGTTTGAACCCTAAATCATTGTATCTCCTTCCATCTCAGATGGACTTCGCATATTTCATTGCTTCCTAGCTTTTCGAGGATGGAATCATAATCTTCTCCATCCCGTGCTTCCACGGCCATGATGCGACCTGCTAGTGACAGTAACAAGTTGGTGTTACTGTGTCTTTATAGACGTCTTATACGAATGATAGTGTCACATTCGGAGCGAAATCCAGGCAGGATATTCCATAAATGTTCTTATACTGAGGTTTATTCTACAGTATCAATGTTTAAATTAAACTTGCTTTTTATTTGGTTTTGATTTGTAATATTTGGTTTGAATGGTAATTTTTGGTTGGTTGTTATTTTGGGTGTGTTAAGAAAGGTATTGTAAATTCTTTGTCTAGCATGATGAATTATTCAGAGATGAAATGGCCAATTGGAGATCAAAGTCTCAAGTTTCTGAATCTGAAAGGTTTGTAGAGAGGAAAGAAATTGAAGATGAATTGGTTGAATTGAAAGTAGAGATGCAGATACTAAAAATGAAGGAAAAGGAGAACATTATGTGTATTGAGAAGCTGAAAATACAGAAGAATAAATTTAGGCTATGGTTGTTAGTATTTTTGTTTTTGTTTTTGTATCAAACAATAAAGGCGTAGGAGGAATTGAGCTTGGAAGTTAGATTATGTTAACTTGATGGCTTAGGTAGTACTATAAATGGTTTAGGAACCAAATCACAATTTGTAATGGAAATGTTATCTAATAATAGTTAATTATGTAAATTAGATTTTCATCTTATCCCATTTTATTTTATTTTATCTTTGTTTTTAGTAGCATTTTATCCCATTTAAATTATTAAGTACATTTGATTAATTGATTAAAGGTAAAATACTTGATTCATAATCTTGATTTGTAATTAATAATTTTTAAAGGAATCCAAATTACATGGTTTACATAATATTATAGACATCCAACTTGACTGATAACCAAACCATAAAAGAATCAAACAATCATATTTAAGTATCAATATTACATGGAGAACATAATAATTGAACCACCAAGATATATATATATATATGTGTGTGTGTGTGTGTGTGTGTGCGCGTGTGCCATTGTTTAGGCCAATCAAAAAGATTTACATGATAGTTAAAGTATCCCAAAATGGATACATATATTCAAATTATAACCACAAAAAACTATTCATATGGCCCAAAATCTAGCTCACAGAATCCAAATTTTGTTCAAACCATCAATAAAACCCAAAAGCTTTCTAAAGTATCCAAAATCCAAAATAGTTTTATATATTATCAACAAACACAAAAGTTTTTTGTTCTAAACTATAAACAAAATCCAAAAACTACCTAAGGCAATCATTAACAAATACAAAAGTTTCACTGAGTTGCATTAAATATCTTTTTGATCTTCTAAGCTCTCATTGAATCTCTTTGGTGTTGTAACTGGCTGCTGCTAATGGTTAGTCCCCCTTTTCATTGCATTCCCTTTAGTTGATAACCAACTTCTTCTGCAACTTGTTTTGACTACACAACATAGCAATTTGTAACATTTCAGTAAGGGTAATCACTTACAGAAAATCATATTAGAATAAGGAGCATTTACTTATAGAAATGGTTTCATGTCTAATCTTGTTCTTAGACCATGATGGACTGTTATAATGGGTACTATGATGAGCTTGTTGACTTGAGTGGCTCATCTGACTTTCCTGACTTGATTGCTCCATATGGCTTTTCAACATAGATACATTAGCTTCATAATATTGTTTAAATGTTTCAGAGCTCCTTCTCTGATGTTCTATAAATAATTAGGCAATATTATCATGCTCACCCCCAGTAGAATTTTTGGCTTTCTTTGAAGCAGTCGTAGATCTTTCAGCATCTGTGTGTGGTCTTTTGTTAAGGGTTTGAAACCTTTTTTTTGCTTAAGAACTGGCTCATTATTTGGTTGCAGTCCACAACAACTTTATCTTTAGCATTTTGTCCTTTCTTCTGTTGCTTACTCATAACAGGAGCAGTTGATATTTTTTCCTACCAATATTGAATACAATGAAAATCATTAATGACATAAACACTACAATAAATTAGAAACAAAAAAAAATAAAGTAAGATCAAATTACCTTTATAATTATTGGCTTCTTAAGGCAGCTGGTTTTATTATGGCCCTTTAACTTGCATATATTGTTAGGATTTAGGCCGTTAGGCACAGCGAAAACCAAAAAAATTTCAAACCAAGCAGCCTATGTAGATCAAAATTGAAGATTCATTAAAGAAAATCAAGAACTTTACCTTTGATTTGAGAAACTCTTTCTCCTTTGAT
Source organism: Aleurites moluccanus (assembly GCA_948193065.1). Taxonomy (NCBI): domain Eukaryota; kingdom Viridiplantae; phylum Streptophyta; class Magnoliopsida; order Malpighiales; family Euphorbiaceae; genus Aleurites; species Aleurites moluccanus. The sequence goes on along the minus strand of CANXYC012447209.1, from coordinate 4,011 downwards.
CACCAAGAAAGAGTTATAGCAAACCACTATCTTTCCTACAAGAGTAAAAAAGCACCACTAGTAATTCACGCGAAGATCAAACAATAAGCTTTTTAAAAATAGAAGCCAAAAACTCTTATGTGAAAGACAAGAAGTTTTGGCCGAATGGAGGAGAAGCAAGGATAGATTGTGAAATTCGGTCAACCTATTATGTTTTATTCCTAGGGTTAATGAATTATGATCACATCATATTTCCTTGGCCCTTGGATCAATTAGGTTTTAATCTAACGGCTTAGATTAAAACATTAAGCCTAATGACAATAATGTCATTAATGAAAGGTCAAAAACACTCCTTTGACCTTAGACTTATTGATCTTAATATTAACACAATCCAACGGCCTTAATTTAATTAAATACATCACATGTAAATAATTAAATTAAATAATTAATTTAATCATATTAAATTATTGCAAAAACTCCATAATTAAATATATGAATTAAATCTTATTTAATCATAATTTAATTAACTCTTTCACTTATTATTTAAATCACTTCTATGCGTGTAACTTAATAGGTTTCCCAATTAAATAGCAACTTAAGTCCTTAATAATTTTCTTAAATTAATTTAGGAAATTCTTAAGTAGAATTCCTATTTCCAAAATAGGAAACTTCCATAAAAGGTAATCCTTATCCAACAAGGATTATATAAATTAAACTCCTTTAATTCATAATCAATTCTCCAATTGAACCTCTCTAACTCAAGTAGATCATGAGCGGTATCTTGCCACACATCATGACCCCCAAGTAATCAGGAATTGCTAATGATAAACAGAAACCCTTACACATGGACAATATTGTGCTACTAGTCCCTTTAAGCCCTTTTACCAAGTTCAGTTTAATGTATGGACATTATGTTAACTCCACTGAGCTGGCTACACCACACTTAGCCCGAACAATAGTTCCTTGTAATCCAAGCATCATTAATAAAATGATTTCCTTAGAGACTATCTCTAAGTACTATATACTTTGGCCAAAGATTTCCAGTAATGATCTCATACAAGAGGCCTTAGGTAAAACTCTCATTGTAACAGGAGTTATGATATCCTTTGTTGACTATTTAAATATCTACGAGTGCCTCAAACTATACCTAATGTCCACCCTATGAGCAAACCCATTGGGAGAGCAAGGCATGGAATCAAAGTACACATCTTCACTCTACATCACTCTTAAGCATCTCAAGTCTAAGGACATTTGCACATTTCTATGCAGAGATATGTCATTAACATTGTTTAGATTTCCATATGACTGTCTCCTGCGATCACTCCGATGCACTTACTACTACTAGCAAGCATCCACATGTTATACTTACACATCTCAATGTCAGCATCTTTATGAGATCAGATGATTTGATCAAATCAAATAGTATACGCATGTGCTAGTCTTTCCGAATTAATAATGTTCAATCTCATTGATTCCATGACTAGGGAAATTTAGGTTAAAACATAATTACACATGATAAGCATCTCACTATCATGATCATATCATGAATGCCTTCATGCTATGTTTATACCATATACTTTATTAAACAGTTATACAATATTATTCTAAATAATAATAAATACTAATTAATAAATAATACCTTTTTAATAATATATTTCTAAAAATATCATTATAATGATTGTCTTTAGAACACCTACACTAACAATCTCCCACTTGCTCTAAAGCCAATCGCCTTTATATCTAATACCATAGGCTAGTACATGTCTGTCGTACTTATTATGGGCTAGAGGCTTTGTAAGGGGATCAACAATGTTCTGATAAGTGAAGACTCTATCTATGGTTACATCCTGTCTACCAATGATCTCTCTAATCAAATGGTAATGCCGAATCACGTGTTTGGATAGCTAATAAGACCTTGGTTTCTTTGCTTGTGCAATGGCTCCATTGTTATCACAATACCATGTAATTGGATCAACAATGCTAGGAACCACATCAAGTTCTATGATGAATTTCTTGATCCACACGACTTTCTTTGCCTCCTCTGAGGCTGCAATGTATTCAGTTTCGATAGTAGAATTAGCAGTCGTTTCTTGCTTTGCACTCCTCTAACTTACTGCACCACCGTTAAGGATGAAAACAAATCCTGATTGTGATTTATAATCATCCTTATCGGTTTGGAAACTAGCATCTGTATACCCGTTTACCCTCAGCTCGCCTTCTCTATAGACCAAGAACACATCTTTAGTCCTTCTCAAGTATTTAAAAATGTTCTTGACTGCCATCCAGTGACCATCACCTGTATTGAACTGATATCTACTCGTGACACTCAGAGCATATGAGAGATCAGGCCTAGTACATAATATAACATACATGATAGATTCTATAGCCGAGGCATAAGTTACCTGACTCATTTTCTTTCTTTCCTCTTATGTCTTTGGACATATTTCCTTAGTGAGAGATATGCCATAGGTCATTGGTATGAAACCCCTTTTGGATGACTCCATGCTAAACCTTTTTAGCACTTTGTCAATATACGTACTCTGCGAAAGACCTAGCAACCTTTTAGATCTATCTCTATAGATTCTAATTCCCAGAATGTAGGTTGCTTCACTAAGGTCTTTCATGGAGAAGTTCTTTGATAACCAAATTTTAATTCCTTGCAGAACTGGAATGTCATTTCTTATTATTAATATTTCATCTACATATAATACTAGGAAGACTACTATACTCCCACTGATATTTTTGAAGACACATGGTTCATCCTCATTTTGTGAAAAATCAAACTCTTTGATTGTTTTATTAAATCGGATGTTCCAACTCCTAGAAGCTTGCTTTAATCCATAAATGGATTTTTACAGCTTGCAGACCTTACTGCCATCATTGGATGTGAAATCCTCAGGTTGTGTCATGTACACATTCTCAGTCAGATTTCCATTTAGGAAAGCTATTTTCACATCCATTTGCCATATCTCATAATCGTAATGAGCTGCAATGGCTAGGAGTATTCTGATGGATTTAAGCATAGCTACAGGAGAAAAAGTCTCGTCATAATCAACACTTTGTCTTTGATGATATCCTTTAGCTACTAGCCTAGCTTTGTGGGTAATCACATTTCCCTCCATGTCGGTCTTTTTTTTAAAAAAAATCCACTTGCACCCAATAGGTTTTATCCCTTTAGGTGCATCGACCAAAGTCCACACTTTGTTGTCGTACATGGATTTCATCTCAGATTTCATAGCCTTAAGACATTTATCTGACTCTGAACTTTTCAGAGCTTCTTCATAGGTAGAGGGTTCATCATCATTCTCAATTATTAGAACTTCGTTGTGTTCGTCTAAGAGATACCCATATTTCTCTGGAACATTACGCATTCTTATCGACCTATGAAGAACTTGCGTCTCAGAAAGTAAAACTGTTTCTTCATCTGTATGAATAACAGTTTCGAGCTCAATCAGTTGATTTGTGTCTATTTGTGATTCTTGAACTTCTGAAAGTTCAAATCTACTCCCACTGTCCTCTCTTAGAAGAAACTCTTTCTCTAATAAGGCAGCTTGCTTTGAAACGAACACTTTCTATTCCGAAGGATGGTAGAAATAATATCCAATTGTTTCTTTTGGATATCCCACAAATAAACACTTATCAGATTTAGCATCTAGCTTATCTGATAATGTCTGCTTCACTTAAGCTGGACAACTCCATACTCTCATGTAAAAGTAAATGGGTTTTTTGTTATGCCATATCTCATATGGTGTAACATCAACTGATTTAGATAGGATCAACTGATTTAGATGGGACTCTGTTTAGTAGATAAATAGTAGTTTTTAGTGCATACCCCCAAAACGATTTTGGGAGATCTACAAAGCTCATCATGGACCTCACCATATCTAATAGGGTTCAGTTCCTTCTCTCAGATACACCATTGTGTTGTGGTGTATATGGAGGTGTCCATTGAGATAATATCCCATTATCTCTCAGATAACTTTGAAACTCTTGGCTTAAGTATTCACCACCTCGATCTGATCTAAGTGTTTT
>CANXYC012446558.1:0-11716 GCA_948193065.1 Aleurites moluccanus | reverse complement strand
ACCATCTCTTTTCCTTTGATTATTTGCTTAATTTTATTTGTTGAATATATTATTTGGGGAATGTGTGATCAACCTAGAACCCATAAGGGCTAGAGTTGATATCCCCTATTTTTGAGGTTTTGAGAGGTAATAATTTACTTTATCGCTTTCTTTTAGTTGCTTTACTTGCTTACATTTCAATCGTTCATCTACTTATTCACTTGCTCATGCATCTTACATGTCATTCTTAAATTGCTCATGAAAATCATTTTAAATCAAGGTTAGAATTAAAAGCCAAGTTCAACCGAAAACCTAGTCCCCGAACCCTCTTTGGTCTCAAGGACTAGTGAACTTTTTCCTTTGGGATAAGATTGGAGTCAAAATGGGTTTTTACCTTAAATATTCCCTACAAAAATAACTTAAGATGGCAGCTTCAAAAATCAAAATCATTTTCAAATAAAAGGCGCTAAGCTCGTCTCCTCCGTGAGAAATTGCCCTATAATGAGCACTCTGATGCCCCAATGCCTCTTTTTCCTTCGAAGAGAGTGGGCCCGGACGAGCGGTGCTCGGGCAAGGCCTCACAATATGATGATCATATGACATGTTATATTGATTATTATAGCCAACTACACTAGATTACAGAAAGAGTTGCAAAATGATAGAATAAATAGTAATTAAGTAAAATGAATTATAAATTGATGGTTATAGATTATGCATGTGATATTGGGTTCTTCGGGTGCCAGTTGCCATTGGCATCTCCCGCATCTTAGGACCGTCACGATTTGAAAATGGGTCGTGATAGAGGTGGTATCAGAGCTCTAGGTTACAGACATTGGAGTATTAGGTTATAGATGAATAGTACCTGAATTACAGAGGAATAATGACTAAGTACAGAATGGGGTAGAATTAAGTAAACCATAGAGCATAGGATTTCCTTTGTCATCTTTTGCTGTTATTGTCTGTTATATGTTAGTATTTTGCGTTTCTGTGATATACTGAGTGTGTTTCCTATTTTTTGACAGATTATAGAGATGTCTAACGATAGGGACAAAGATACCAGGGAGGCAGAGGTAACCTCCAATGAGTCATTGGTTAGAGAATTCTCGATTTCAGAGGGTCCATCCAGATCCCGACAGACTATAGAGAATATAGAGAGGGACGATGATCTTTAGAGAGTTGAGATGATGAGGGGATTGATGAAGTGATGCAAGGATTTAGAAAATTTGAGGCAGGAACGTTAGAATGTACCGCCACCACCAATTCTAGCAACAGTGCCCCCACCTATGGCACCAGAGGCAGTACCAGTTGCACCGGCTCCTGTGCAGCTAGTAAGGGTTCTTAGGGAGCCTATTGTATAGGGAGGCCGTAGAGTTATTGAGGAGGGTGGTGTATCCATGTTTATCTTTCTGAAGCTAAACCTTCTAGAGTTCAGGGGCGACAGAGGCAGTGACCCAGTAGACTTTCTAGAGGAGGTTGATAAGGTAGTTAGGAGACTACCTTGTTTTGAGTTGACAACAGTAGAGCTAGTTGGATTATTATTGAAAGGGAAGGCGTGGACTTGGTTTTCGTGGAGGATAGAGGCTAGGTTATATGGTGAGCATCCACCCTCATGGGCTGAGTTTCGACAGGGTTTGATAGATGAGTTCATTACTGAGGGGGGTGAAGACTCGTAACTTGATTCAGTTAAAGCAGTTAGAGCAGGGAGATAGATCAGTTGAGGAGTATGCCGAGGAGTTCATCAGTCTGAGTAGGTATGCTACTCATATTGCTCCTACTAAGGCAGATTTGATTAGCAGGTTTAGGAGGGGTTTACATATTACACTTCATAATGCATTGCTGGCTACAGAATTCACTTCTCTGATGATAGTTATTGACAAAGCTACACAGATGTAGGAGAATTATAAGACAGAGAGGGCAAAAAGGGACCAAAAGAGGAAAAGAGGTTCAGGATCTTAGGTTAGGAGGGGGGAGCTCCCAGCCTAGGCAGGCAGAGCTAGTGCCTCAATTTGATCAGCGATCTTCAGCTAGTAGTCAGAAGAGGAGAGTTTAGAGTAGGGGACCACCAGTTGTACGATCTGCACCTACTTATTCATAGGGTTCCTTTAGATGAGTAACACAGATGCCTGGTATGCCTATTTGTGGGTTCTGTGGAAGGAGGCACGGAGGGTAGTGTTGGTTACAGTATGGTGTTTGTTTGAAATGGGGGCAACATGGTCACTTCATTAGCAAATGTCCATTATGGGGTGAGCAGCAGCCATCTGCTATAGTGTCTCAGCCGATGGTACAGATGAGTTAGAATATGGGCAGAGAGACTTCAGGTAGAGGTAGAGGTAGAGGCAGAGGAGGACAGGCTCTTAGTGGTAGTCAGGCCCCAGTGGATAGGGGTCAGGGCAGAGTATTTGCAGTTAACACCTATGAGGCACATAGATGAAATAACATGGTCACAGGTACTATTCTAATTCAGAATGAGATTGCAGATACCTTATTTGATTGTGGTGCTACTCATTCATTTGTGTTACCACATTTTGCACCTAAATTGAATAAGGAAAGAAAATTGTTGCATGTGCCTTTAGTAATTGCTACACCAATGGGTAAGAGTGTTGATGTGCGTTATTTCTATCATGACTGTGTGATTGACATTGATGATAGCATATTGCGTGCTGATTTGATTGAACGGCCAGTGTTAGAGTTAGATGTTATTTTGGGTATGGATTGGCTTACGAGGCATCAAATAGTTATTGATTGTTATCAGAAGAAGGTTAGGTTTTAGCCTGAGGGGCAGCCAAAATTTGAGTTTTAGGGTAATATACGAGAGTTCAGAGTTATTTTGGTTTCTGCTATCCAGGCTAGGAGGATGATTGGGAAAGGTTGTTCAGCCTATTTAGCTCATGTGACAGATGTGTAGAAGTCTTCTGTAGATCTTTCTCAGATACCGGTAGTTCGGGAGTTTCCTGATGTATTTCCTGAGGAGTTGCCAGGATTGCCCCTCGGATAAGGAGATTGAGCTTGAGATTGAGGTGCATATAGGCACTGATCCTATATCCATTCCTCCATACAGAATGACACCAGTTGAATTGAAGGTGCAGTTACAAGAGCTATTAGATAGAGGGTTCATTAGACCGAGTAGTTCTCCTTAGGGTGCACCAGTATTGTTTGTAAAGAAGAAGGATGGCTCTTTGAGGATGTGTATAGATTATAGGCAGCTGAACAAGGTAACAGTAAAGAACAAGTATCCATTGCCTCAGATAGATGACTTGTTGGATCAGCTGCAGGGTGCCAGCCATTTTTTGAAGATTGATCTGAGGCCTGGGTATCACTAGTTGATGATTAAGAAGGATGATGTACCTAAGACTGCTTTCAGGACCCGATATGGGCATTATGAATTCCTAGTGTTGCCATTCAGGTTGACCAATGTATTGGCTGCATTTATAAATCCGATGAGCAGGGTGTTCAAGTTATTTTTGGATAAGTTTGTCATTGTATTCATTGATGACATACTTATCTATTCTTGGAGTGAGGAGGAGCATGTGGAGCATCTGAGGATTGTATTGCAGACACTTTGAGAGCATTAGCTGTATGCTAAGTTATCTAAATGCCAATTTTGTCTAACCAAAGTGTGTTTTATTGGGCATGCGATATGCAAGAATGGTATTAAAGTGGATCCCCAGAAGATTGAAGCAGTTGCGAATTGGCCTCAGCCTACTAGTGTTTATGAGGTTCGCAGTTTGCTGGGTATGGCAGGGTATTACAGTAGGTTTGTGAAGGATTTCTCCAGGATTGCAGTTCCGTTGACTAGGCTGATGCAGAAACAGGAGCGTTATCTATGGACTGATGAGTATGAGCGTAGTTTCCAGACTTAAAAGTCTTGCCTCGCCAGTGCTCTAGTGTTAGCATTGCCATCAGAGGGGGAGAAATTCACTGTGTATTGTGATGCTTCTAGGATGGGATTGGGATGTGTACTGATGTAGAATAGGAGAGTGATTGCTTATGCTGCTCGATAGTTAGAAAAGTATGAAGAAAATTATCCGACACATGATTTGGAGATGGCAGCTATGGTCTTTGCACTGAAGATTTGGAGGCACTAGTTGTATGGGTCTAAATGTGAGATATATACTGATTATAAGAGTTTACAGTATATATTTCAGTAGAAGGATCTGAATCTTTGGCAACGTAGATGGGTAGAACTTCTTAAGGATTGTGACTGTGAAATCCTTTATCACCCAAGTAAAGCCAATGTAGTGGCTGATGCACTGAGCAGGAAGTCCATGGGTAGTCTAGCTCATATTATGGTTGGCAGGAGACCCTTGATCCGAGAGATGAGGGATTTGGTAGATATGGGAGTGGAGTTGGATTTGGGATTTGAGACTTACCGGAGTGATATATTTGGAAATAGGTGAACCGCCGGGTACTCCAATTGGGAGTGTCGAACGGCGGGCCGATTAGGGCTACTGAGCAGTGTTGGGGGATAAAGTGATATTTTTGTATTAAAGGTGAGTTTATATGTATAATCATGCATGATTTGCATCATATATGATATGATATGTCATTTGGAATGATAAACAAGCATTTGCTATATTACAACACCTACAGTGCATTTTGACTCGTAAATAAGCCCACCGAAATGACCTAAACTTTGTCTGTCTATAAAATGAAACTTGAAAAGCCAATTGAGCCACAACTTGGCCCATTCTTCTAGTTTTTCCCTAAGCTTTAACATGGCACCTCATGATCCATCTAAATCCATTGGTAGCATAGTTAACCAGAAACTACTCAAAAAATCCCAAAACGGACCCGTAATGGCGAAAGTCAGTTGCGACAGCGCAATTGGGCCAGTCGGCCAATTTTTTGACTTGACCCCAATTTGTTCTATTGTTCATTATGGATATATGTATGATTGTTCCACTGTTATAAGAGTTATATTTATGCTATTTTTATTGTTATATGGAGACACACCCATATGATATTATAACAGGGCTACCTTGATGGTGTAGCGGGTAATTCCATCGGTCGTGTGCACATTGGTATTCATTGGATTCTTGCTAGGGAGGGGTGTCATATTCTTTATCCGTAAGGATATATCTCCCTTACTGGATTATGCATGATTGTGCTATTACAGATAGTGCGATTACATTTTTCACTGGACCCAATCCTGTTATATCATATGTGCGTTGACTCGTACACTGGATATTTATATGGATACTTGTTTCACCCTTTTTTTGTTATCTTATATGATTTTACAAGCCATTTATGAGCAATTATGGTATTATGAACATCTACTGCATTTATATATATATAGATTCATTGAGTATTTTTATACTCACCCCCATAGTTGTTTATGTTTTACAGGACTGCAGTGAGGCTCAAATTCCATTGGCACCTTCTATCCTCCCCTTGAAATTTTACTACTTGTAACATGTAATATTCCAGTCTTAAAAGTGCATGTAAATATTTGTACAGTATTAGAGTTTCCATGGTATTGTAACCTAAGGAGTTACATGTATATGTGTGATTGTATTTCTATAGTTTTGCATATAAATTGTGCTATGGATGTATATAGCTTGAGATATATATGTATTAAGTTGATATTGGACGTAGATATGGATATTGATGATAAAGATATATTGGAAGTGTTTAGTGCTATTTTTACAGCGAGGTATAGTCATATGATAGAGGAGATGTTGTCAAAATTTCAATAGAATTATTAAGCTATATTTGAGCTGAATATGTGAATTGCTTGCCATGTCATATAGATAATTGGGTTCTTTATGGTACTAGTAGCTTAGGCAACACCCGTACCCTAGAACTGTCGCGGCTCCCAGGTTAGGTCGTGACAAAGGTGGTATCAGAGCTAAAAGTTTATTATAAAATGTAGTGTTTGCATACTAGTAGCAATAGAAGTACCATGGAATCTAGGATTCTCTTATATAGTCAAATTGACAGTCTTCTTCATTGTTTGAAATTCTACGTACCTATGATATAAACAATCTTTTACATGCTGGATTGTTTTGTTTTGATTTGTAATAGTGTGTTAAGATGTTAGAAAGGGAAAATCGATGTTGTAGGCTTATTGATGAGGGTGAGTTTCATGGATCTAGTGAGGAAGTAGAGGTTGCTTCTAATACATCTGCTATATAGAGGACTCATTCTGAGCCACCTCGGTAACGGAGACGTACTGAGTCTAATCAAATGGATGATGCACCCTGGAGACAGGAGATGCAAGAGATTAGATAGGAAATTTTACAGACCATCGGACTCATTTTGCTGCACAGCCTGTAGTAGTACAATAACCACCTCCACCACTAGTACAACCAGTGGTACAGCCTATGATACCACCAGTACTCCAGAGGGAACTAGTAGTATTACAGGGAGACAGAGTACGCAGGGTTATTCCAGAGGGTGGTGTAACTATTGGGGAGTTTATGAGACTACGACTACCTACTTTTGTAAGGAAGTATGGTACTGACCCTAATGATTTTATTGATAGGGTTGACAGGATGGTTTGTACACTAGCTTGTTCTGATGCCAGGACTATAGAGCTGGTGGGATTATTTCTGGAGGTAGATGCTGCTACCTAGTTTATGGAGCATGTGGATGAAAACATTTAGAGTGATGATCCTATGATTTGGGGAGAGCTTAAATAGAGAATGATGGATGAGTTTCTGACAGAGGGTTTAAAAGAGAGTAACTTTGTGAAATTTGAGCAACTGTGATAGGAGAACTTATCTGTTTTGGAATATGCCAGAGTTTAGAAGGTTGAGCAAATATGCCAGGAAGATTGCTCCTACTGAAGAGGATTTGATTAGGCAGTTTAGGAGAGCCTTGCACACAACTCTGCATAATATTATGTTGGCTATGGAGTTTACTTCCCTAAGTTGTGCTATTGATAAAGCAGCCCAAATGGAGGCTAAATACAAAAAAGAAAGGTCTAATAGGGAACAAAAGAAGAAAGGAAGAGGAGGAGAGTATGGTAGACCTAGAGAGGGGACATCTCAGACTTTTACACCTAGACCTCCTCTTAAGCCAGTGCAGTCTTTACCACCTCCCAGTCAGAGGTAGGATTTTGGTAGAGGTACTAGTATGAGGCCTCCTATTTCCAGTTACTTCCGAGGCCCTGTTAGACCAGTTCAGATGACATCAGTAGTGCCCACATTTACTTTTTATAGGAGGAGACATTCATGGGCATGTCGTATTAGGTCAGAGGCATGCCTTAGATGTGGACAGTTTGGGCATTTTTACAAAGATTGCCCTATATCTAGAGCTTCACAGCCTTCAAAGGCAGGATCATCCCAACCATCAGTACAAATGGATAGAGGGAGTATAGGCAGAGGTAGACCAGCAGGATAGAGTCCATTTGCAGGACAGTTAGCAGCTGGTAGGGGCTAGATGAGTGTTGTTTCAGTTACCCAACAGTAGGCCAGGGATCTCATGAGATAGTTGTAGGTATGATTTCTGTGCATAATATAGTGGCTTATGTGTTATTTGATTCAGGTGCAACCCACTCTTTTATATCACCTATTTTTGGTATGAAATTGGGGTTGGGTAGGAAACCTTTACATGTGCCCTTAGAGATAGCCACAACGATGGGAGATAAAATTTTTGTAGGATATAAGTATGATATTTGTAATATGAGAATTTGAGATAGATCCTTGCTTTCGGAATTGATTGAGTTACCTGTATTGGAGTTTGATGTTATCCTTGGTATGGATTGGTTGACTGTTCAAAAGGCTTCAATTGATTATGCAATGAAAAGGATAAAATTTCAACCCGATGGGAAAGAAAAGTTTATTTTTCAGGGGGAGGCTAAAAACCACATATCAGGGTTAGTATATGCAGTATAGACAAAGAGATTGATGAAAAGGGATGTATTGCTTATTTGGCATTGGTGGTTGACATTACAGGAGTATCTAAAGAGTTAGAGCAGATTCCAGTGGTGAAAGAATTTTCAGATGTATTTCCAGATAATCTTCCAGGACTGCCACCAGAGAGGGAGATTGAATTTGAGATTGAGGTATATCCTGGTACTGATCTTATATCTATTCCACCATATCGGATGGCACCACCAGAGCTAAAGGAGTTGAAAAAGTAGTTATAAGAATTATGTGACAAAAGTTTTATTCGACCCAGTAGTTCACCTTGGGGAGCACCAGTCTTGTTTGTAAAGAAAAAGGATGGGTCACTACGGATGTGCATTGATTACCGGCAATTGAAAAAGGTGACAGTAAAGAATAAGTATCCTTTGCCCAGGATTGATTATTTGTTTGATCAAGTATAAGGGTCTTGTTTCTTCTCCAAGATAGATTTGAGGTCTGGGTACCATCAATTACGGATTAAAGGTGAACACATTCCAAAGACAGCTTTTAGAATTCGGTATGGGCACGATGAGTTTTTAGTGTTACCATTCGGGTTGACAAATGCTCCAGCAGCATTCATGGATATGATGAATCAGGTGTTCAGGCCATTTCTAGATAAATTTATAATTGTCTTCATTGAAGACATTTTGGTATACTCCATAAGTAGAGAGGAACATGAGGAGCATCTTAGAATCACATTACAGATATTATGGGATCATCAGTTGTATGCAAAGTTCTCAAAATGTGAGTTCTGTTTGACAGAGGTAATATTTCTGGGGCATGTTGTGAGCAAAGATGGTATAAAGGTAGATCCACAGAAAGTTAAAGCAGTTGCTAATTGGCCACGTCCCATTACTGTCATTGAGATACGGAGTTTCCTTGGTATGGCAGGGTATTATCGCCGATTTGTTAAAGACTTTTCCAGAATAACTGCACCAATGACAAAGTAACTCAGAAACAGGTGAAGTTTCAGTGGAATGAGGAGTGTGAAAAGAGTTTCCAGACTCTTCAAACTTGTTTAATCACTGCACTAGTGTTAACTCTTCCTTTCGAGGCAGGCAGTCTTGCTATATACTATGATGCTTCGAAGATTGGTTTGGGTTGTGTTTTGATGTAGGATAGGAAAGTAATTGCTTATGCTTCCCACCCAGTTGAAGAAACATGAGGTGAATTAACCCACATATGATTTGGAAATGGCAGCAGTAATCTTTGCGCTGAAGATATGGAGACATTATTTGTATGGGGTGAGATGTGAAATTTACACTGATCATAAGAGTTTACAGTACATCTTGCAGCAAAAAGAACTGAATTCGAGGAAAAAGAGATGGGTTAAATTGCTAAAGGATTATGACTGCCAAATTCTGTATCATCTTGGAAAAGCAAATGTGGTGGCAGATGCCCTTAGTAGGAAGTCAATAGGAAGTTTATCACATGTGACTGCTACAGAAAGACCCTTGGTACAAGAATTATGGGAGTTGATGGCTAAGGGTTTAACCTTGGATTTGGAATCACAAGGGCAGAAGATAGTGTTGATAGCATAGTTGCAGGTGAAATCATTGCTGATAAATGAGATAAAGATTTCCCAGAATGAAGATCCATGGTATGTTAAGATCAAAGACTTGGTTCAAAATGGTAAAGCTCCTGACTTTTTTGTTGAGGGAGATGCATTAAAATGTAAAGAGCTATTATGTGTTCCAGATGTTAAAGGGTACAAAGAGCAGATCATAAAGGAAATTAACTACTCTCCTTACTCAATTTATCTAGGGGTAACAAATATGCATCATGACTTGAAGGAATTTTATTAGTGGCCAAACATGAAGGGTGATGTTGTAATGTTTGTCTCCAAGTGTTTAGCCTGTTAGCAGGTGAAATTTGAACATAAAAAACCTTCAGGTTTACTTCAAGAGATTCAACTACCAGAGTGGAAATGGGAACAGGTAACAATGGATTTTGTGGTGGGATTGCTAAGATCACAGAAGGGATATGATTCAGTATGGGTGATTGTGGATAGATTGTCCAAGTCAGCTCATTTCTTAGAGGTAAAGACAACTTATACAGCTGCACAGTATGCACAGCTTTATGTGGACAAGATTGTAAGATTGCATGGTGTACCATCAGTGATTATATCTGACAGAGGTACTCAGTTAACCTCTAGGTTTTGGCAGAAATTCCAAGAGGCATTGCATACTACATTGCATTTCAGCATAACATTTCATCCTCAGACAGATGGACAATTAAAGAGAACTATTTAGACACTGGAAGACATGTTGAGGTTGTGTGTGTTCGATTTAAAAGGTAGTTGGGATCGCTTCCTACCACTGATAGAATTTGCCTACAGCAACAACTACCATTCTACCATTAGGATGACATCATATGAAGCTTTGTATGGCAGGAAATGCAGATCACCTATATGTTGGGTGGAACTAGATGAAAGGTAGTTAGAGGGGCCAAATCTAATAAGATAAACAATGGAGAAAATCCCTATTATACAGGAAAGAATAAAGACTGCTTTCAGTAGGCAAAAAAGCTATGTGGATCCAAAGAGAAAAGATCTACAGTTTGTAGTGGGTGACCATGTATTTCTGAAGATCTCTCCTATGAAAGGAGTGATGAGATTTGAAAAGAAAGGCAAGTTGTCACCAAGGTATATTAGACCCTTTGAGATTTTGGATCGGGTTGGTAATGTCTCATACAGATTAGCTCTTCCACCTAATATGGGTCACGTGCATCCAGTGTTTCACATTTCTATGCTACGAAAATATATTCCAGATCCATCCCATATGCTTCAACCCTAAGAGATTGAAATTGATGAAGCATTGTCATTTGAGGAAGTTCCAGTACATATAGTGGATCATCAGATTAGACAGCTTTGGAATAAGAGTATTCCAATGGCTAAAGTACTATGGCATAGTAGAAGTGTAGAAGAGTGTACTTGGGAGAGTGAGGCTGAGATGAGGCACAAATACCCCCACCTAATTCATGTGTCAGGTTTTTATTCTACCTATAACCTTAAAGTAAATTTGAGGACGAATTTATTTGTAGGGGGGTAGAATGTAATACCTCAGTTAAAACCTAGAATTTGAACTATAAAGGGGTAACCTGGGGAAATTTTGCCTTGATTTAAATATTGTGATTTGTAATGTGTTTATGCTTGAATCTGACATGTATGCATGATATAAGATGTGATTGTATGAATAGAGGGGGTTTAAAGGCTGTTAGGAAGCAATCGGGAAAAATTGAGTTTTTGATGAACTGGGGGCAAAATAGTCATTTCACACCCTTTGAGTTTTAATGAAAATTAACATTATATTTGATGGTAAAAGTGAATATCAGGACATGAAAATAGAGGTTTAATGATCAAATGAAGTATTGTTGGAAGATTAAAGCCGGTAGAAAATAATTATGAGAAAAGTTGCTCGGATAGGGATTCAATTCGAACTAGGGGTAGTTTAATCTTTTCCTTTGGAATATGGACTTATTTAGTGCATGCAAGCCTATGGTATCATTTTAGGCTAACCTAAATTAAACCATTGGATGAAAAGATCAAGAATTGAATGGTTAGTAAGCTAGGTTTCACAATTTTTACCGTAAGATCAATGCATAGGATTACCAACTTGATATTTAAAGTGATATTTCACACCTCTTCATCTTCTTTAGCAAAATCACCAACCAAACTTTTCTCTTTCCTCATTTGAAGTTTCTGCTACCATTGATGAACACCAAACCAAGTTGTTTTCTTTCATTTCTTGATTCAAACTTGTTAATTCCATCATTCTAAACACAAATATATCTTTAGCTTTAAAGAAAAACCAAGAAAAGTTAATAAATCAAAGCTTTGAAGTTTTCAAAGAACTATTGGAAAAGTAATTGATTTTACCATTATTTTG
>CANXYC012446547.1:0-13416 GCA_948193065.1 Aleurites moluccanus | reverse complement strand
AAATGCCTATAATTGGCATAAACTTTGAATTGCTATAAAAGTCATTCTGAAAGGCTTTTTGATATGAAACCAAGCCCAATTGTCTATTATATATATGTATTTGTTATTGTTATAAAGAAAATGCCATGTAAATATTGATTTGAAGGCAAACCAGAAAGTGCCTGAAAAATGATAAACGGACCCGTAATTTGGGAGCCAGTTGCGGCAGCGCAAATTGGGTCTCGGCGGGCAAAAATATAAAATTGAGCCAAACTCTTTCTTTGAATCTTATAATGTTATATATCATCTTTTAAGTCATATTTGAGACTTATTTTGATATGTTTATGCTATATGAGACATCTGCATATAATATGTTATAACATGACTACTTCGATGGTATAGAAACAAACCATCGGCTGTGTACATAGATATCTGTTATGACCTCTGCTAGGGAGGGGTAAATTCCCTATGCCATGGTGTGTTGGGTTAGAAATAATGTGATTGGATGGAAATGTGATGGAAGGGAAGGGAAGTAACAGTTTGTTATATGATATGATCTAACATGTTATAGGCTCCTGTTATATTATATGTATTATGGTTCATGATATGTATTTCATCATGTTATCACCAGTATTCATATATACAGATCATTAATGGATAGATGTGACTTTTCATGAATAATATTGCATACTCATATATATATATTGACTCACTGAGTATAATTTTATACTCACCCCTTAAGTGGTTATATGTTTTCAGGACCTCAGTGAGGTAGACATCCATTGGCTACATCATCTTCAGCCTTGGATCACAGATGTATGTATTTGAGGTCACTCTTTTGTATAGAAGTTCCTTGGTATATAATGTATATAGGGCTTGGATTGGTTAAGAGAATAATGTTTAATATGATAAAAATGATAATCAGATATAATATGACTATGGTAATGATGTTCATATGTATGATATGAGAAATTGATATGATATATAAATGATATGAGTTATGAATGCAAATATTGAAGTGCATATTGAGTTGTGATTGACTACTGGAGGTTAAAAGGGGATGTATGCTATTTTGGAAGTGCAATTTACATGTTTTATGGATAGCTTAAGTTAGAGTAATAAATGAAACTCTATCAGTTTTTCTGTATGAATATTGTGATGTTTTAAAAAAAAAATTATCACCTCAAATGTATCACAGGTTAAGTAATGATTGTAAAAGTTAAGTTAATGTAAAATCATGGGTTCTTCGAGGTACTGGTTGCCTTAGCATTACCTATACTCTAGGGCTATCATGGTCTAAAATTAGGCCGTGACAGTAAGCACTTATAATATTAATGTATATGTTAAGATTTCTTTCTAGTACCCCGGTATATGTTCAAGATTTATTATTTAAGTATTCTATATATGCTATTTATTCTTATTGTTCGTATCTTACTGAGTTGAAGGCTCACCACTCTTTTGTGGATTTCAGGTTCTAGCTTAGCTCGAGAGAGAGTTAATCTTGGAGACAAAGCTTCTTAATTTCCTTCTCCACAAGAAGACTCTTTTATGTAATATTTTTGGATAATAGTTGAATTATATATATATGTATTCAGGTCTATGAGAAGTATACTCTTAAAAGTTCCGTAGATGTGTGTGATGTTACTATTTTTTTGTTGCTATGGATGGCATTGTAGACTTTCCCTAGTTCCATATTGATGTTAGAATTATCTTTTGATCGACAAGGAACAAGAGGAAATGTCATATCAGGTTGATGAGATATATATAAGATATGGATATTTGACATAATGTTAGTATATGTTGTATGTTCGATCCAAATTAGTTAAGGATTTTACGGGTGTACAATGTCCTTATGTCTACCCTTACCCTATAACCGTCGCACCAATGATTTTCGGGTGTGACAATTTTAGGTATAACTGAGACCACAAATATGATATATTTTTTCCTCTAGAAAATAAGTGACGATTTTATCTTTGGTAAAATATCAAGTCGCTTCATCCAGAGATCTAGGTAAGAAAATCAAGTATGGATTGAAAAAGATGCCAACACCCCAGCCCACTTGGCTATAATAGCCAGCCTCCATTTTTTAGTCAAAAAATTCTAAAAAAAATAACTAAGATATACTTTTCATATATAATTCATATATGCATAATCAACCATTCACAAGTCATAAGGTAAAGAAATAAAATCTACTATAGCACATGATTGATTGTATAAAAAACTCTACCAAATATAATTTCCAAGAAAGATTGGAGGAGTCACAAACGGTCTCACTTAAAACCCAACATTCTTATATACAATTATATATGATATAATTAATCATATAATCTCACATGACCATTCCTAATAGACTACATGATATTATAACGTTATGAACTTTATAGATATAAATAAAATACAATAGTTCTAAAGAAAAAAAAGTATAAATGAATCCTCTAACAATCTATCAAATATAATGCGCAATCTGTTAGAGGTAAAATGTTTCATACAAACATGCATCTCACCCCTAAATAAAGAAAGATAAGAAAAAATAAACTTATATAATTCAACCGTCAATATTGCCTTTGAAGTCATATTCTTGCTTTTAGGCCTAAATGCGTATGAGTCAATTTATTTTAGCAAATGCTTTGATCTTATAGGCTTCATATCATTCACCCCACCATGAAAATCCTACATAATTAGTCTATACAAATAAGTATAAATACAAAATATTTTGCCAAATAACAAGTTCACATAAATCATACATCTTTTAATTTAACATACTAAAATTCGTATTCATATATTGATGATTTAAGATATTCAATAAAAACAACTTGGTTCTTGGTGTATTTACATATTATGAAAATATACCAAAAATAATATTTCCTCCGTCCCACATAAATATCCTAATTACAAAATATATGATTAATAAAAAAAAAATTATTATATTTTAACCTTTTTAGTTCATTTATTATTTTAATTTATTAATTACTTAAATCTCTCTCCACTTTCCTAATTCTCCAATATTTTATATTTTTTAATTAATTTTTATATTTTTCAACATATTTTTTAATGAGAGTATTATTATCAATTGAAGATAAAATTTAATTTAAATTAGAAAATAAAATAATTAAATTAGAATATATCAAAAAGAAAATTCAGACATTTATTATAATGGTTAATTCATATACACAAATTTTTTTAAAAAAAGTTACTTAACATTCTAAATTAACATGTAATTCTAACCATAATCATGTCATTAATATGACAATCAACAAGAAAACTTATATGTATTAATATTTTTCCTTATTCATCCTACTCATCATACTTAAATTTATTAAAATCAGTAGCTAACTTCATAATATACATATTATTCATTTGAAAACAAGCAATTCATGTCAAAATTTCTTCATTACAATAATCTTGTCTAATTTCATGTAATCAAAATCACAATATTTTTTATGACGCCGGGATAGGATAGCGAAAAAATAATTATTAAATAAAAATAAAGTCATTACCAACTGAATTATTTTAAAAGACTCGGTTGAAAATCTTTAAAAATTTAGTTTATTAAATCAAAATTTGAGTTTGAAAGTTGCAGATGTATAAAAAAGGTGTTAGACATCTTATATATTAACTTTCAAAATATTAAATTGGTATTAAATACTTTATTATTTATTATTTATGTAGTGCAGTTACTTTATTTTTCTTTTAACCAGCACATTAGTTTATTGCATAAATGAAAATGAAATTAATTGTGGAGATGAAAATCTGATTTGATTTGAGCTTAATTGGGTTTAATGAATTTTCTTTACTATTTAAGCAAACATTTAGTTTGATTTACCCCAAAAATAGTAACACATACAAAATGAATAATAATTAAACTAACCTTATTAATTTTTAAAAGATATTTACAAAATTCCCAACTTATATTATAAACAAATAAAACAAAAACCATTTTTATTATTTATGAATGAACCACAAATTAATTTTATTAATTAATGAAATACCTAACATATTAATTTACGAATATATTACAAAGATGTAATGAAAAAAAGGAGGATTTTACAAGAATAAATAAAGCTAATCATAGAAATATTCACCCACACAATAACAAATTTAAAATAAGAAAATTACAATAATAATTTCAAATTTAAATGATAACAATTATAATTACAAATTATAAGTCTACAAGTTTAAATGTCAAAAGACAATAATTACAAATTGCAATTGTAAATACAATAATTGCAAATATACAGTTTTAATACAGAATATAATTTAAATAAAAAAAATAAACTAAGTTAATCATCTCTTTTGAAATCTTGAGTCAACCAATCCTCAAATGAAGACGGCAAATCAAATAAAGCTACAAAATCCAAAGTGGTGACCAAATCTAATTTTTGAATTTTTATTTATTTACTTTTTATGCGCTCAGATTTTTATTTTTTAAAAAATAATCAAAAAGAAAATTAATTTGGTTGCAATTAAAATTAAAATACTTTGATTTCAAGACTCAAATTTAGACAATTAAATAAAAGTAATTACCATATTAAAAATCACCTCAATATTTGAAAATATAATTATTTTAACACTTAGAAATTCAAAATTTAAGAACTTAAATGAATTAATTCTTATTTTGAACTTACTCCTAAAATTGTCTAATTCAAACTAAACCGAAATTAAAAATTCCAATTATGATTTACCCGGTTAGAAATTAATTTCTTTGATTGTTCTGTTTATTTTATGAATCCGATTCCTTTTATTTTCGGTAGATCGTGAGTTTTGATCCATTTACAGTTCTGATCGAGTTTGGTTAAAATTCTCTTCTTCAATTGGATTTCGATGAGATCTAAATCATGAATCGCTTGATTGCGTTGATTTGAATCTTATTCTGTGGCCTGGTTTCTTTGATTTTGTCATCGAGTTTGGTTTTATTCCCACTGAATTCATTGATAATCTTCTAGCCCTCTGGCTGTATTTTGATTTTTTCATTGTAGATATGCATGAACATATAAATATAAAAATAAGACGAAAAATAATATTTTCATTTATTTTCTTTTGTTAAATTTTTGAGCCTTCAAATTTCGGAATGGATTCACCAAAAAGGTTTTAAAATGGATTGCCATTTTAGCCTTTGAATCCTTTTTTGAGGTCTGATTTTCATCTTTTCAGTGGAATGCCGCTGTAGAGAGAAACACTCATCTAAAAATTAAAATTTATTTTTGAAAAAATAAAAATAGAAGCTTAATTTGTGAGAATGGAAATCTGTGATTTTGGGCTTAATGAATAAAATTATAATGAGACAACAATCTGTTTAGGTTTGTTTTCCCTTTGATGAAAATCGAAATAAATTGGAATATTTGAGATTAAAGTGTTTTCTGAATCTCGGTGGTTTCAATTTTTGGTGAAGTTTCTGTGATATTTATTTATTGTTATTGAATTTTTGGTTTAAGTAAAAAATAATCTAATTTTCAGATTAAAGAATTTTCTTGTGTTTAATCTGTTTCTTTGTTCAATTATTAGCTAGATCTTAGTTGTTTTAATGTTAATCTTTGAGATATTTTTTTCTCTGTTGTTAAATTGATACTTTTAAATTTTCAGTTTAGATAAAAAAAAATATAATTTTATTTTCAGCTTAAAAATTCTGGCATGTTCATTGATTAATATAAGAGTAAAAAATATATATAAAGTATGTATAACAACAATAAAATTAAGTTTTAAAATATCATACCTTATAATAAATACAGCGGAAATTAAATCATAAATACATTCAACCATTACTTGTTATTTGTCGTAGGAAGAAGTTATTAATTCCAGAAAGATTTTTCCGAATTTTTCTCTTAAATTTTTCTATGATGTTTTTGCATGAACGAGAGTAAAGTTAGGGACTTCTACTCATGTTACTCTTTACCATTAACTGCCCATCACAGTTAATGGTAATATAGTAAATAGTTATTTTTAGGAAATAGGAGAAGCAAGAGGAAAAGTAGACCACTAATTTAATGGAATGACCAACTCCAAATTAAAGGGAAAATAACTTATATTCTCCCATTTATATGGTGGCATGCCCTTAGTCAAAGAATTAACAATCATAAAATCAATGCTTATTTATATGGTGGCATGCCCTTAGTCAAAGGATTAACAATCATAAAATCAATGCTGATGTGTTCAATATATATTGTTTTATCCTTAACACGTTCCTTTATGGCTAGATACTTGATGTCGATGTGTTTACTTTGACTACTACTTTTATAATTCTTAGTCATAAAAACAGCAGCTGAATTATCACAATATATTCTCAATGACCTAGAAATTAAATTTATAATTCTAAGCTTAGTGATGAAACTCTTCATCCATACACTATGTGAAGTTGCTTTGAAACAAGATACGAACTCAGCCTCCATAGTGAAAGTAACAATCAAAGTCTACTTTGCGCTTATCCAAGATACATCTCCACCAGCTAGCTATATCTTAATGTGTATTTTCTTGAGTCAATGTAGCCCGCGTAGTTTGAATCAGAGTAGCAAATCACCTCCAAATTATTGGTTCGTTTGTATATAAGTATGTAGTCTTTTGTGCCTTGAAGATATCTCAAGACTTTCTTTGCAACTTTCCAATGATCTAAGATATCTCAAGACTTTTTTTGCAGCTTTCCAATGATCTAAGTCTAGATTACTCTAATATCTTCCTAATATCCCAACTACAAATGGAATGTCAAGTCTAGTGCAAACCTAAGCATACATTAAGCTTCTAACAACGGAAGCATAAGAAATGTTTTTCATTTATTCCTGTTCAAAGTCATTTTTCAAACATTGGCCCAAATTAAATCTGTCACCTTTCACAATGGAAACTACACTTGGTGAACAATATTTCATCCAAAATCTCTCTAAAACCTTGTTGATATAGGTCTCTTAAGATAGACCGAGAATGCCTTGAAATCTATCTCTTTGAATTTTGATGCCAATGACATAAGAGACATCACCCATATCCTTTATATTAAAGTTTTTAGAGAGGAATTGTTTCACCTCATATAGCAATCCTTTATCATTGATTGCAAGTAAAATATTATCTATATATAGAACAAGGAAACAAAACTTACTCCCACTGACCTTCTGGTATATACATTGATCCATAATATTCTCCTCAAAACCAAATAAAGTGATAGCATCATGAAACTTAAGATTCCACTGACAGAAAGCTTGTTTTAGTCCATATATAGATTTCTTAAGCTTGCAAACCAAAGGCTCACCATTACTAGAGGAGAATCCTTCTGATCTCTATTGAGAAAGGTCGTTTTCACATCTATTTGTTGCAACTCTAAGTCAAAATGTGCAATTAATGCTAGAATGATGCGAAGAGAATCTTTCTTAGATACCGGAGAAAACCTCTCTTTGTAATCGATTCCTTCCTTTGGGTGAATCCTTTGGCAACAAGTCTGGTCTTGTATCTCTCAATGTTGCCTAATGAGTCTTTCTTTATTTTAAAGACCCATTTACATCTAATAGCTTTTGCACCAATAGGCAACTCAACAAGATCCCAAACACCATTAGATGCCGTAGAACTCATCCAATCTTTTATAGCATCATACCATAAGTCAAATTCTTTATAACTTATGGCTTGTGAAAATATTTTAGGATTATTTTCGGCTCCAATATTATAGTCAGATTCTTGTAGATAGACAACATAATCATTAGGTATTGCTGACTTCCTTATTCTAGTAGATCTTCTTAATATTGTGTCATTATCTTCATGAAGAACTTGTTGTTCAACAATATCTTGTTGTTCCTCAATAATAACTTGAACCAGTGGATCTAAATTAGTAGATTATAGATCTTCTATGATTAGTTACACAATATTTGGTTGAACTGAAGGAGTATTATTAACAACAACCATTTTTATACTTGAAGTGGAAGATTAATTTTCTGAATTATCTTTCTTAGAAACAAGGTTTATGGATTGATCGCTCCCACTGATCAAGTCATTTTCAAGAAATTTAGCATTTCTTGATTTTACAAACCTATTGGTATGAGATGGACAATAAAATCTATACCCCTTAGACTGTTCAGCATATCCAACGAAATACCCACTAATGGTTCTTGGATCCAGTTTTTTTTTTTTCTTGTGGGTTGTAAATTCTCACTTCAGATGGACATTCCCAAATGCGTACATGTTTCAAACTCAGTTTCCAACTTTTAAATAACTCAAATTGTGTCTTTGAGATAGTTTTGGTTGAAACTCGATTTAATATATATTCAGTCGCCTTTAGTGCTTCAATCCATAAGGACTTATGTAGCTTAGAGCTACTAAGCATACTTCGCACCATATCTAATAAAGTTCGATTTTTTCTCTTTACTACACCATTCTGGTATGGAGAACCAGACATAGTGTCACATTCCAACTTCGAGATATGACGATCCTAGGGAAAGAGTTAGCTTAAGGCTACCGATTCCCGTAGAAACCATCATAACTTACAAATTATTGACTTATAAATTAATTATGCAATTTTTATAAAAAAAAAATTGGCCAAAGTTTTCTTTTTAAATATAATATCCCAAGTTATCAACTTATTTAATTTATACAAATTTACACAACCTACAAGGAAACCAACACTTCTAAAATTCTACCTTATACTCTCGACTTCCATTTTTCATATTATAATTCCCTACTTCAATCACCATAAAAGTATCAATTAATTATGCATCAATTTAATTAAAGCTCAAATACTTCATACTAATATTAACTGAGTCGTAAACATAGTAGTTATACACATATCCCACATTATCGTCATAATCATGGAGCAATTATAGATTAACAAACAAAAAAATAATATAAATTCTTCATAGTAGAGGCAGTTACATAGATACTGCCGGTTTCAAACTTTGATGGAAAAGATGGGGTAGAACCACCACTATCTATTATGAACTTGAAAATATTAAACCACGAGAGGTGAGAATTTAATCTCAGTGAGTAATACACATATTATCTTGCTTGTGAGGCTAGGTGGGGGAGTTGCTTACAAAGAAGATAATGATAGCATAAAATGTTCAATAATAATGGGATCATTAATCAGTTAAAGATTCATAAAATTGAAGTAATTTAACTTATGGGTTCGGTTCCACATTGGCATCAAGAATTCATAGCATATCATATCATAAAATGACAGAATCATTATTGATCATTTAAGCATAGACTACAATCCAGTAGCATGCTATTTACTCATACGGTTGATCAGACCGCATGGCTAGGACCTTAACCCTCTCCTAGCTAGGATCATTAAACCACTGTGCATAATGTTATTAAAACTTCTGTCATTTTATTAATGCCATATATATAGTGCTTACTCATTAGGTATCAAAAATAACTTAAGCACTTCCAAGGGGTTCAATATATGAAACATTAGGCCAATCATGCAAATTCATTTAAAAGGAATCATTTGGGATTATAAAGGGCATAAAACTAATCATGGATCATTCAATTGGTATTTTTGGTCAACAATGAAATTTCATGGCAATTTCAGTAATTTAATTTGAAGGCAATGCCAAGCAAAATAATATGTATATTACTCACCTCTAAAAGCAAAAATCCAAAATCAATCTTCCTTCTCTACTCAACAAAGACAAAAGAGGTGATCATTAAACTCTTTGTCATCCCTTTTAGATGCTACACATATAATTAAATATAATTTAATGTCAATTTGATAAGAACTTAAATTAATTAAAACTCTAATTAATCAATTTCCCTAAAATTCTCTTTTCTTAGGGTTAATTTCAACTTTCATCCTACTGGTAGTCTTGGTTCTCTCAGTCATATCTCCCTTTCTACTTATCCAATTTCTCTAATTCTTTTTTCTAATTAAACTAGACATCTTGGGCTCTAATATATCCAAAAATTAGATTTTTCTATACTTTATATAATTTATAGTGGAATTTCAAAATCAGTCTTGCATCCTGCAATCTACCCTGTCATTCGTATGCGAGCAACTTCTACTATTTCACTTGTAACTCATTATGTAGATATTCAAATGCATTTATGTTTTTATGAAATTTTAGCTAAGATACAGGGAAAGATTTTTAGAAATTAATATCATCAAAATTATAAAACTCAGTAGGGTCTCTTAGCACAAACCCTAATTCAAGTCAGTCATACTCAGTGGTCTATATATCTCAACACAGACAAAACTTTCTTAAAGACAATTAATCTAGACATAGCTAACAATTTCATTTTTTAATAATCTTCAAATTCTAACTTTAAGGATATAAAAACTTAGCCCCAATATTCTGTCAAGTCACAAGAAATTAATTTTCAAAGATTTACTTCTAATCCTACTTTCTTTCACTAATTAAACCTCTAAATTAATATTAAAATTCATTAAATCACATTATAGAACTAGTTAAAGATTTTTACTTCTTGAAACCTTTTGAAGAATTTCTTTTAACTATCTACAAATTTGATGAAGAAAAGGAGTTTTGGAGATGGAGGTATGAAAATTGATGAAGATGGAGAATAGTTTGAGTGAGTAAGGTGAAGCAAATTTTTGGAGAATATTATGGAGAAATTTTCAGCCAAGGGAAGAAGAAGAAGAAGAAGATGGTGATAATTTTATCTAATTGTTTATTTATAATAATTAATAACCAATCAGAATTTAGGAAAAGAAAATTTGAACAAAAAATGAAAAGAAAATTAATTTAGCTTTGATTGTGTCTTTATTATTTTGGATGAAATAAAATAAATTAATTTAGTGGAGATCTCTCCACTTGGCCATCCACCTAGCCTATTTCATCATTATTTTTTTAATTATTTTAATTATTGATTAAATTTTGACAAATTTCTCAAAATTTATAAAATTATCATTTTCCTCTTCTTATTCTTCTATCTCTTTTTCTTCTCTATTTAAGCATTTAAATTTTATCAATTTCACTAAATTCTATTTTTAACTCATCCATTATTCATCAAATTTTAGGTATATAAAGAAAAATTGAACAAAAGATTGCTTTAGAATTTATTAAAAATCGAATACCGAAGGGTGTTCAAACCTAGGTTTTCTAAGTTTTTCTTTTAAGTCTTTTAATTGATTTAATTAATTAACACTCTTTCCAATTCTATTTATTCCTCTAATTATTTTTTTTCATGCTACTAATCTACTCAACTTAGGTTAACCATAATTAATTCTAAGCAATGCACCTTCTAAAATCTGTGAAAAAAAAATCGACTACCGACGCTCATTTCTTGTAACTACCTTTAATTGTTTTAAATTTTCAATTACAATTATTACACATAGTGTATTGGGCAACTATCCCATACTCTTGAAGAAACTTTATAAATGGACCAGTTGTTTATCTATTTTTAGTGTATCTACCATAAAATTTACCACCTCTATCTGATCTCACGATCTTAATTTGTTCACCACATTATTTCTCTACTTCTAATTTAAATGCCTTAGAAGTATCTAATGCCTCAAACTTATTATGAAGCATATAGAGATACATATATCGTGAATAATCATCAATAAAGATGATAAAATATTTCTGACTATAGGCGTCCATATCTGGATAACAAATATCTATATGTATGGTCTCTAATATTTTTGAATTTCTCTTGGCGCCTTTTTTCGACTTGTTAGTTTGCTTTCCCTTTATGCAATCCACACAAGTATCATAGTTAGCAAAATCAAGAGTAGTAAGTACTCCATCACTTATTAACCGTTTGATTCTATTAATAGAGATATGACCTAATCTCCGATGCCACAACATAAAGGATTCCTCATTCATAACATAACATGTTATACCAGCATACATCGCATTGTAGTAAACATTTTCATGTAAATTAATTTGAAAAAGGCCATTAGACAAATTACTAAATCCAATAATTTTAGAATTAAACAATAAACTAATGTTTGAATCCCAAAAATTAAAGGAATATCCCAAAGATAAAAGTCTTGAAACAGAAATTAAATTCCTAGAAAAACTAGGTACATAAAATATCCTTTTCAAATTTAAAACATATCCACTACTGAGAACTAAACTATATGTTTCAATAGCTTCTACAAGCGAGCACATGTTTTTTCCTGAATAGATGTATTGTTCACTTCCAATTGGTTTCTTCTGGTTTTAAAAACCTTGTAAGGAATTCAAAATGTAAATCATAGAACTAGAATCAATCCACCAAGTGTTATGATTAATATCAACCATATGAGATTCATAACATATAAATGAAGTCAACATACCTTTCTTTTCAAGCCACTGATGGAATTTGGTGCAATCCTTCTTCGTGTGCCCCTTCTTTTTACAAAAGAAGCACTTGGATTCCTTTTTTATTCCACTTTGGGAGACTACTTTATTCTTTCCTTTTTTTTTAGCTTGATTATTTTCATTATTTTGCATGGTCAAATATGAACTCTCTCCCATCTCTATTTGTAACTGTCACACCCCAACTCCAGTGGTGCGACGGTCCTAGGGCAAGGGTAGGCTTAAGGCCACCATAAACCCGTATAACTCATATATCCTAGATCACATACATGATTATATCAATTATAAACATCATCTAATATCATTTTCATAATTCATATAAGCATAATTCATTTCTCTACTATATCATTTCATAATTTCCTCTTGTTCCTTACTGATCAAAGGATGTATCCCTCATCACTAAGGAACAAGGGTAACCCAAAAATAACAAATTATACATCAAAATATTATCATCCCCAATGACTAGCTATGGAGTTTTAGAGTATACTCCCGGTATATATTGAACCATAATAGCATACAATGATTATACAAAATATCTCAAAACTATTACAATGAAGGCTTCTTGGAGAAATGAGTCAAGAAGCTTGATCTTCTCTACTAGCTCCTTCACGAGCTACAATATTACCTGAAATCCACAGAAGAGGAGTGAGTCTTCAACTCAGTAAGATATAAACATGCGGTAAGAAAGAAATACATATACATATATAAATATATATATTAATAATCCAAAAGAAATATATCAATTTCCAAGAACATGGATAAGAATCAAAATGTGGTTAGGCTTACAAAGAAACAGAAGTGCTCACAATCGAATAACACTATCAAATAACATGGTAGAACTACATAGTACATCAGTAGCCATGCTACCTATCATAACAGAGATCATCAGTAGTCCTTACTACCTTATTGCAAACGCATGCTTGGCCAGGTATACGCCTAGAGCTCATGTTCCCCTCTAGGTGGAACACTAATAAAAACCCTATCAGCTGGGTTCCCAAAGTGCATGATGGACCAATGAATTTACTCTCATTGGGAAGAGCATTCTATCCATAGGGTCATATGGTTTCATCTCACAAGAAACATATTGGTCACAAGACCATCAACATATATCATAATTTCAATCAATTTAATAAATAAGAAACAAGTAAGAATCATGTGAACTTAATCCAAGAAAGTTGACCAAGTCACTTACATTCTATACATATATTTAGAA
>CANXYC012446128.1:0-10379 GCA_948193065.1 Aleurites moluccanus | reverse complement strand
TTCAATAAAGCAATGTATTGGTGCATTATAATCTAAGGGATGCATGTGTAGGTTGCAAAGTGCACTTTGTGAGATTGAATGTAGGGGATTGGGTGGAAAAATTCCACTAACTCTTTAAAATAATCAAAAGAAATTCTGCATTCTTCTTCTCCCACTAAGAAAACCGTGAGCAACCAAAAGGAAAGAAGAAAAACTTCTTCTTGGTTTCGGCCACTCTTAAGAAATCTTAAGGTAAGTTGAAATTCTGATTATTTAATGATTAATTGACATTTAAATGTTGAGTTGATGATTGATTTGAAGAATTAAACATCAAATGGGTGGGAGTGCATTATGGCCGAATGAAATGGGCAAAATTGGGGGAAAAATAATTTTGTGCTATAATGAAGCAATTGATTGTATAATTGTTGTTAAATGGATTCAATTGATGTTAATTGAATATTTAAATTGATATTGTTTTTCAATTTTGGAAGGGATACTGTAGCCGAATGGGAATAGGGTTTAAGAGTGAGAATTTCTTGTAAATTTTTGCAATTCAATGTTTGAATTTCTAATTAACATGGTGAATTGACATTTGAATCCTTGAATTGAAGAACAACATGAAAGGGAGGAAAACCCCCCTTTTGACTGAATGCTCTAGGTTAGGGAAGATGTGAAATTGACTTAGTTTTGGTAAAATTGAATGTTTGAATGTTTAATTGATAGCTTGAATTGTTCAATTGTAGATGTAATTGGGAGAATTAGTATTGGAATGGGAAAACCCTTTTTAAACCTAACCTATTTAGGGCAAAATGAGAAATTTGATTTAATTATGTGTAATTGAGCTTGAAATTGTTAAATTGTAAAGTTGAATTGGAAAAACTTAACTTAGGTGGCATAACACTCTTAGGCCGAATTGCTTTTGACCTAGGGTTAGGGTTTATAAGGTGATTTATGTGTATAACTTGTTAAATGTGTGTAATATGTTTAATAGATAGGTATTTGATACAAATAGGAAGTAATTAGTACACTTGAAATGAGTTTGAGATGAGTTTAGGTCTTTATGACCTATAAAGTTCAAAATACTTTGGCATGAAACCTAGGCTTGAACGTAAAATATTTATAGCCTAAGTTAGGTTTTGGCCGAATGGCCAATGTGTACAAAAAGGGTAAATTTGTCATTTGAAAGGAAATATGACCATTGATTGTGTACATGTATGTATTTGATGTGCATTGTGTATATACGTGATGAATTGAGGTTTTACGAAGAGTATATATATATATATATATATATATATATATATATATATATATATATAGGCGAGCCTCCTGAGGACGGAACAAGTCGGGTAGTCGCCGCGACAGTTAAGGGGTCTTCGGGCTAGCTAGGAGCTACGTGCCTTGGCTAAGCTTTGGAAGTAAGTTTTTTATATTCAATTATTGCATTTATACATCATATGGCATAACATATGAATTTGAATTGATTTGATACATAAAAACCCTAATTTTTATTTGAAATGTCCAATTGGCACCTAAAATGATCCTCAAAACTGACCTTAACTGTCCTAAACTTCTGAATGATATAATTCAAAACCTAGAAAGTATTTTAACCCGATACCTGGTCCAATCCTTTCCCCTATTTCTAAGCTTCAAATCAATACCAAATAGTCTACCCAAATATGCTAATAATATAGAGAATCAAAAACTACCTAAAAATCCTAAAACAAACTCGTAATTTGACATGCCATTTGCGCTAGCGAAATTGGGCCCCGGTGGGCCTATTTCTTAACTTTGGCCAGCATGCCTATATGATACTTGTGATATGAAAATAAGCTGCTATATGTAAAACTGAGCTATATTTGTGAACCTATACCCATTATATGAGACTTTTGCATATGATATCATAATAGGGCTACTACGACGGTGTAACGAAATTTTTCGTCGACTGTATGCACACTAGTACCTTATTTGACCCTTGCTAGGGAGGGGAGCTATATTCCCTAGTCGTAAGAGCCGATCACTCTTACGTATTTACTTGTTACGCGCTATTGCGTTATATATATATACTTGTTAGCACGATTGTACATATTTGACGTATTTGACCCTATTTACCTGTGGTATCATATGTGATGTGACTCACACTACATGTTATCATCATTCACCATACTTTGAACATTTCATATGCTACACTTATAGTTCATCACTTGTTACCATATGTTTCAGTACTATTTACTTTATCCCTTGCTATTATTGCTCCTAACCATTTCAGGTTTTGGTTCAGCTTCAATGGTATATAATTTTCATGCATTTTTGTATATAATTACTTACTGAGTATTTTATACTCACCCCCATGGCTTTAAATCTTTTCAAGTGTCAGTGAGATCAGAGTTCCACAGGCTACTCTTTCTTCGCCGTGGACATTTTAACATATATATGTAAATAATATAAGTTAATCTTTTATCCAAATTCTTTCTAGTAGCTCCATGGTACTGTAATCCAAAGTATGAGTATTTAGGTTAATGTATATATGTTTATGTATGTGTGTATGATGATATTGTTGCTTAGATTGATATTAAAACAGGTATGATGATGATGATGGTTTATGTTGTGAGTTGAGAAATATGGATGATTTGATGATATAGAGGTGGAGTTAAGTAGAGAAATGATATTTGGGAGTGTTTATTTGTTAAATTGCAATTTTGGCATGTTGAAAATACAGAGGAGACTCTGTCGGATTTTCAGCAGAAAATTTGGCATATATATATTGCAAGACCTAAAATGTATTGTGTATGAGATTTGGTAGGAATTTGTCTGTAACAGGAACTCTTAGTATGAATAAGGTTATGAGCATAAGAAATAGACCTAGATGTAATCCAATGGCATGTAACTTGTATTGAATGTATAAGCTGATTTGTATTAGGGGTTCATCGATGTACCGGTAGCCACAGGCGGATCCCGTATCCTTGGATTGTCGCGGGTTCCTGGTTTGGGTCATGACAATCACATTCTATCAGACTATACTAATAGAAAAACATATCAGAACAGAGCATAGAATCATAATCTATCATAGTACAAACAAATTCATTTAGAAGCATGCCAAACATTACTCAGAACATAAGCAATACAGATAGAGGGTATTACTGTAATACTGTAATACCCTATATATATGCATAACATGTTTTCGTGAATAAAGTTCTCAGTATATGGATTAAAATTATCAAAATGATTAAAGATAATTTTAGAAACTCATTTAGAGAGAAAACGAGAAAATTTTTCGAAAATCGTCGGTACCGATATCGCTGCCGAAAAATAGCAGTACGGTCGACGGATGAATTTCTGAATTTGGATCGAGGGTAAATGATAATGTGTATTCATGTGTAAATACAGTAAAAAGAAAGAGGTAAAAATGTTTAAGAACACTGATAAAGTAAGCGATGGCAAAATCGTAAATAAAGGAAACTTTCGATGAATAGTAAAAATTCGATAGTCTGAGTTTCAGAACGACCCTGAAATAATTTTTATTAAATAGTATTAATAAAAATAAGATGTTTGAATAGTCACTTTGAATTCCAATTTTCGACGAAATTGTCAAGAATGAATTACTGAGCGAAAAAGGACCAAAAACAAATTATGAAAAATTTGAGGACCAAAAGGGTAATTTGCCATTTTTGTCTTATTATATAAGCAAGAATTAGAACAAATTTTTTGCATTTTCTTGTTCTTCCACCTTAGCCATTTTCTTCCTTTTCCATTTGATTTCTTTCTTTGATTTGTGAAGAAAAGTTGTTGGAAACCTAAAACTAAAACCATACAAACATTATTCCATCAAATTAAGCCATAGAAATTCAAGAAAAATCAAGAACAAAGCTAGAGGAAATTTAGGCCAATTGAGGTATTTTGTGTAAATTGTTTGTTTGTTGGTTTTTATGGTTTAATTAGGTTAATTTGATGATAATAGGATTGGGTAAATGGTTTAATTGCATCAATTAATGCATTAAACAATTTTCCTTAATTTTGAAACCTTAAAATGAAATTGTTAGTTTGGATTTTGAGTATATGGATTAGGATATGTAAATTGGATATAGAATAAGTTAATTGGGTATTAATCGATGTTTAATTGATGTTCATTTTATTGTAGAAAATTCGTTCGGAGAAAATCCATGATTTTGGTCTAAACTGAGGATTTGAGGAATTGAGTAGCCAATCTATTGTGCTTGATGATTTGGAGTGTTAGGTGAGTCTACTATGCATCAAATTACTTGCCTAAATTGATAAAATTCCATTTGAAATCCAATTGTGGAAAATGTACCTTGGTCGAACCTAAATAGGGCAATTTGCCTAAAGTTTGTGCTTGATTTTTGACTTGTGTTTCCTTGCCTATTTGATTCAATTGTTGAAGATTATTGAGTTGTGGTTATTGCCTATAAATTTCTTTCCATGTGCTTGTTTATTGTTAATTGGGGCAATGTTGATATTGCACCAAAACCATGCCGAAAAATCCGTAGGCCAACCAATTTGAATGCCACCGTCGTCAATAACAATGGCATGCCAATTGCGTTAACTTTTTGACCGCAAATGACCAAATTATGTTTGTTCCCATTTTTGGTCGTTAGACCTTTGGTCATTATTTTATCGATTATTATTGATGTTTTATTGACTTTATGATCATCTAATTGATTTCTGATGAGTTATTGATATTGCCGATGCCATTATTCTGAAATGGTATATATCTATGTGTTTATCGTTTCTATTGACTCCAATTTTGCTTCATGTCTTTGTTGATTTCCAAACTACTTGAATTGTCATTGATTGATTGATATTGAGCTTGTTGAGATGGAGAATACCATTTTTTCATAATGGTGTCCATTGATAAGTTTCTTTCTTATATTGATCTTAATGTGGTATGACAGAACTACCGATCTGACAAGGTAGAGGAAAAATATTGTCAGCCTTGTGCACATTGTATTATTGGTACCCTAGCTAGGAAGGGTTATGGTCCTGGCCATAAGACCTGATCAGTCTTATGTTACTGATATTGATATATTGAAGACTGTATGTTCACATATAGTCCATATTGATGCTACTGGAGATTGTATAATTTCATACAATCCATCCCTCTATCTGTCTCTTTTCCTTATTGTACCGAGCCTATGATATCTTTATTGGCCTATTCTGGTACTTTTTGTCACTATTTTCTGTAAATTGTTTATATCGAGCTTTTACATGTGATATTGATTCTATTGATGTGATTGTTTATTTACAGTCATATTCTGCGCTTGATTCTATATTTATAGAGTTTCCGAGAAGATTGATTCATTTATTTCATCTGCTTATTGCTTATTGATATTCCATACTTGTTTTATTGGTCGATGCATATTAGATTCACTGAGTATCATATATACACACCCTCTCACTGTTTACCCTCTGCATATGCAGAGTAGGAGGCAGATTCCTGGTTCTTGTTTCTCTAAGGAATTCTGCAGTCTGATAATGACGGTGTAATTAATTTAAACATTGTATCTTTATATATGTATATTAGATGCTCCATGGGTATTGTATAATGGTATAGACAGATTGTTTATGTAAGTGTATGAGACATTTAGAAGTATAAATGTATAAGATTATGAAAGTTACAGAATGAATGATAGAGTGACAAAATGAATAGTATTTATGTGAGTGAATGGTTATATATGTTGTTATTGATTGATGCTGAGTAAGATATATTTTTGCTACAATATTGTTATAGGATTGATGTGTTTGATGGGTTCTACGGGTGCCGGTCGCCTCGGCATCTCCCGCACCCTAGGACCGTCGCGGCCCACGAAATCGGGTTGTGACAATTATATTTTTCCCTCATAACAAAAAATTTGTCCTCGATTTTTTACAGAAATCTTACTCTTAATCTTGAAACAATTGAGGATACTTAGTCTGCATACTAAGTTTGCTCTTCCAAGTGCATTCTTCCATCGATTGGTTCTTCTTAAGAACCTTTACCCTCGCTATGTGCTTATTCCGAAGTCTTTTAACCATTCTATCGATAATGGCTATGGGAACCTCTTTATAGGTTAAGTCTAGGTTAAACTCCAAAGATTGCACTTGCAATACACGCGAAGGATCCATAACATACTTGCGAAGCATAGAGATATGAAATAACGGGTGAACAGTATTTAAGTCTGGTAGGAGTGCCAACCGATATGAAACACCTCCCATCTTATCCTAAATCTCAAAAGGCCTAATATACCTCGGAGATAACTTACATTTCTTCCCAAATCTCATAACTCCTTTCATTGGTGATATCTTCAAGAAGACCTTATCACTAATGGAAAAATGAAGATCCTTTCTCTTAGGGTCAACATAGTTCTTCTGATGACTAAAAGCAGTTTTCAATCATTTTTGAATCAAAGGTATTTTCTCGGACGTATATCGGATCAAATCAATACCTTCAATGAACTTTTCCCCAATCTCATACTAACACATAGGGGATCTACACTTCCTTCCATATAAAGTCTCATATGGTGCCATCTGGATCGTAGAGTGATAACTATTATTGTAGGTAAACTCGATCAACGGTAGATACTTATCCCAATTTCGTCTAAAATCCAGAATGCACATCCTCAATATATCCTCTAGAGTCTGGATGGTCCTCTCAGATTGTCCATCGATCTATAGATGAAAAGTTGTGCTGAAATCTAGTCGAGTACCCAATGACTTATGTAACTTCTGCAGAATCTTAAGGTAAACTTAGTACTTCTATTAGAAATGATCGATATTGGAATACCATGCAATCTCACAATCTCATCAATATACAATTGAGTATACTACAAAGCTAAATAGGTAGTATTTACAGGCATAAAATGAGCTGACTTAGTCAAACTATCCATAATCATCCAAATGGAGTCATGTCCACTTGAAGTCCTTGTCAAACCTGCCACAAAATCCATAGTTATTCTTTCCCATTTCCATTATGGCAAAGGTAACTGTTAAAGTAACCAAGATGGTTTCTGGTGCTCAAACTTAATCTGTTGACAAGTCAAGCACTTGGCCATAAACTCCGCTTTGTCTCTCTTCATGCCATACAACCAATATGAATCCTTAACATCATAATACATCTTAGTGGCACCTAGATGCACACTGTAATTGGCATAATAAGCTTCCCTCAACACTTGCTCAATCAGATTATTCACTGCAGGAACACATAACCATATACCATATCTCAATACACTATCTTTAATGGTGAATCTCGGAGCTTTCCCTAATTCAACTTTTATTTTCAACTTAACTTAACGAGGATCTCTATCTTGAGCTTCTTTAATCTGGTCAACCAAAAATAGTTTAACTCGAAAATGAGTTAACAGTGCTCCAACATCCGACAAACCAAACCGAATGCCCAAATCATGCAAACTTTTAAATTCCTTAACCAATAGTCTCCTACTCATCTGGATATGAGCCAAACTCCCTAATAATTTTCCACTCAAGGCATCAACTACAACATTGGCTTACTCGAATGATACAAAATCTCACAATCATAATCCTTAAGCAATTTCACCCATCTCCTTTACCTAAGTTTCAAATCTTTTCGGTGAAAGATATACTTTAAGTTATTATTCCATATAGATCTCACACTTCTCACCATACATGTAGTGCCTCCAAATCTTTAAAGCAAACAATACTACCACCATTTCCAAATCATGGGTTGGGTATTTCATCTCATGTTTCCTCAATTAACTATAAACATAAGCTATTACCTTACCATTTTGCATAAAAAAACAATTGAGTCCCACCCTGGAAGCGTTACAATAAACCACAAAACCACCATGACTAGAAGGTAGTGCTAGAATTGGAGCAATAGTCAAACAAGTCTTTAACTTGTGAAAATTGTATTCACATTCATCGAACCACTAAAACTTCACGTGCTTCTGAGTGAGCTTACTCAAAGGAGCAAATATCTTCGAGAAATCCTGAACAAATCTCTGATAATAGCTTGCCAGACCCAAGAAACTCCTAACTTCTATCACATTGGTGGGTATAGCCAAATCTAGAATTGCACTTTCTTTGGATCTATAGAAATTCATTCTTTATTAATCACATGACTCTGAAAGCAAACTCTATCAAGCCATAATTAAGACTTAGAAAACTTAGCATAAAGCTGATATTCCCTCAAAGTGTGTATAACCATTCACAGATGTTCTTCCTTACTCTTGGAATACACCAATATGTCATCAATGAACATAATCAAAAACCTATCTAAGAAAGGTTTGAAAACCTTGTTCATTAAATCTATAAAAGCAGTTGGTGTATTCGTCAACCCAAATAGTAGGACCAAAAACTCATAGTGACCATACCTGGTTTTAAAAGCAGTCTTAGGCATATCCTCCTTCTTAATCATCAACTAATGATAACTTGATCTCATGTTAATCTTAGAAAAATGAGCTGGTCCTTGCAACTGGTCAAATAAGTTATCAATCCTAGGAAGTAGATACTTATTTCAAATAGTGACTTTATTGAGTTGTCAATAATCGATGAATAATCTTATATATCCATCATTGTTCTTAACAAAAAATACTGGAGCATCCCAAGGCAAACTTTTAGTCTTTATGAACCCTTTCTATAATAAGTCTTGTAGTTGCAACTTCAATTCCTTTAATTCAATAAGGGCTATGCGATACGAAGGTATCGATATCAGATTAGTACCTGGGAGTACTTCAATACTAAACTCAATCTCTCTATCTGATGGTAAACCAGACAATTCTTCTGGAAATACATCTATAAACTCATGCACAACATGAATCTTGTCCATGCTCTTTACTTTCTTTTTCGTATCTCGGACATATGCCAAATACCCTTGACATTCTTTCTTTAACAATCTCCTTCCCCAATGGATGATATCAAATTATAAAGAGCCTCACTCATTTTCCTACGGACCTCAAACTCTTCATGTAATATCTGCCATTTTGAAGTGTATTTGTTGATTTTAATTGTTTGGAGAATTTTAAATTTAAATGAGAAGTTTGAAAATTTCATAAACTTTTATTTTGAACCGCAGCAGAATTCAGTGTTGACCATTACTTGCTCTTAAAGACATAATTGGTAAAGTGTAAAATATGAAAGTTGTTAATTTACGTCTTATCTACAATTCTGTAAAATGGTTTGGTAAAATTCTGAGTATGTGGTGAGTTGTGTCTATTTGAGCAAGGCTGGTCTGGATGAGAATTCCTACAGGGATGCAGTGCATGTTTGGAATTTCTGGGAATAACTGAGGCAGAATTTGTTGAAGTTGTAAACATGAAAATGTTCCTTCGTGTGTTGAGATGATGCCTGTAAAATTTCAGAATTTTTGGGTAAGTAGATCTCAGTGGAGAGTGTTTTGTATCAGCGCTGCTCGGTTAGATTTTGATGCAGGAATCTGGGTGACTTTTGGAGAGTCACTACTGTCTGTATGTTGATTAGTTTGGCATGAAATTTAATATGTTGTGTTCCTGCTTGTTGATGGTAAGTGGCATTATGGTGAAGTGGCGAAGAGGTTCGGCGAGGAGCTTTGGTGAAGAGGCACTATGCGAGGAGGCATTGTGCGAAGAAAGATGTGCGAGGCGGTAGTTCGTGAAGAAGCGAAGAGGCGAAGGAGCATTGCCGAGGTGGCTTATGCGAGGATGAGTTGCGAGGAAAGTCTGGCGAGGCAGCATACGCGAGGTGGCATATGCGAGCTGGAATGTGCGAGGCAGCAATGTCGGATCAAAGATGGCGAGCTGGCAAGTGCGAGCTGGGAATGCAAAGTGGGAATGGCGAGCTGGTTAGGCGAAGTGGTTTTGCCGAGGCAGGTCTCACGAGGCGAGCTGGTCAGCGCATTTCTGGACAGAGGTCTATTTAACCCCAGTAACCAACAGTGATTTTCACGATTTTTCTTTGTTTCTTCCTTTGTTAATTTCAATCGTCTTCTCCAATTTATTCCATATTTATTCTAAGGCATTAAGGCTTAGATCAATGCAATAGACTTCCAGATTAGTCTATTATTAAGGCAGAATCATCAATTTGAACAGAGTTTTGCAGAAAACTCAGTTTGAAGGAAATAAGGTAAATTTTATTCCTAAGTTATTTTCTTTGGATTTATTTAAGTCTATGGGTTAGGATAATTAATTCAGGATATATAGAATTTATTGCTAGTGATCTGAAGAAATTAATGGTAATTAATGTGGGAGAATTTTTGGGAGCTAAACTGCTGTGAACAGTAACTCCGAAATTTAATATGGAATTTAATACAGTTTTTCTTTAAGAGAATTAATGGGATATTGTTGGGAATTAAGAATAGAGATTCTAAGATAATTAATTAATGAAAATCATATGGAATATCATTAATTTGGAGAACCCTAATTTTCGTGTACTTGGGATTTTCTTAGGAGGAGAATTCA
>CANXYC012445473.1:0-16202 GCA_948193065.1 Aleurites moluccanus | reverse complement strand
GCCTTGTGTGTCTAAGTTAACTGGGAAAAAAGAATCAGGATATTTGGACTTCTTTATCTCGCTTGCGAGCCATTTTAGTGTGACATGGCAAGATGGCTGGCGAGGTAGGATTCCAACTCGCCAAAATGGGCATTGGTGAAGTGGCAGTGGCGAAGTGGGATTACCGAGGTGGCATAGGAAAAGTGAGATTGTCGAGGTGGCATTGCCGAAGTGGGATATGCAAAGTGGCATTGTCGAGGTGGCATTGCCGAAGTGAAATTTGGCGAGGTGAGATTGGCGAAGTAGGATTGGCAAAGTGGGATATGCGAAGTGGCATTACCAAGGTGGCATTAAAGAAGTAAAATTTGGCAAGGTGAGATTGGCAAAGTGGGATTGCCGAAGTGAGATATGTGAAGTGGCATTTCCGAAGTGGAATATGTGAAGTAGGATTCCGAAGTGGCATTACCGAAGTAGAATATGCTAAGTAGGATTGCCAAAGTGGGATATGCGAAGTGGTGTATGTGAAGTGGGATATGCGAAGTGGGATTGCGAAGTGGGAAGCTGAGAGGCAGTAGCCTATTTTAAAAGGAGAAGCAGTAGCTATTTTCACGATAACTTTTTCTTCGTTCGTTCTCATTTCTTCTCCTATCTCTCTCAAATCTATCCCACTATTTTCTAATGCATTAATACTCAAAAATTCATGCATTAGATCATTAAGTTAGCGCATTCAAGGCTTTGATCATCATTTTCTATTCAGATTCTTCAAGAACTCAGTTTTGGAGAAAATAAGGTGATTTTCTCCAAACTTCATTTTCTCTTTAGATTAAGAATTTTTGATAGATAGAATAGATCTATATAAGTATATAGACTCTATTATAAGTATTTAAGACTATTAATTTTGATTAATATACAAGATACCAAAATTTATGGAAATTAATGAATAGTTATGTGAATAGTAAGTAGGTTCTCAAATTTCAGATTTTCTTTAAGAGATGAACTAAATTGATGTTAGGAAACAATAATAGAGGCTATAAGATGATTAAAATTATAGAGAACCATATTATGTATTGTTAATTGAGGAAACCCTAATTTTGAGTATTTGGGGAAATATCATAGGAGAAGAGAACTCAAGGAATAAAAGGGGATTTACTGATTGTACCAATACTTGAGAGAAATTCAAGGATAAATTGCTTTGAAGTAAGTATGAACATTGCATATACATATTGCTTCTTTGAAATGGATTGTCCAAGCCTTCTTAATGTCCACATAAATATTTTATATGTTATGAAATACTATATTATTAACCTATTAAATGATAATTTGTTCCATGTGATTACCATATATATATTGTAAATGACTTGTTCATCTTTCCTTGGACCAAGCTCATATGAAACCTATTTGTTAACTTGACTGAATTCATGTTATATATTGATGGTCTTGTGACCAATAAATTTTCTTGTGAGATTTCAACTATATGACCCATAATATGTATATGGATAGAACACTTTTCCCAACAAGAGTAAATTCATTGGTCTATTGTGTACTTTGGGAACTTAGCTGATAGGGTTTTTTATTAGTGTTCCACCTAGAAGGGACCATGAGCTCTAGGCATATGCCTGGCTAAGCATATGTTTGCGATAAGGTAGCAAGGACTACTAATGCGTTCTGTTGTGATAGGTAACAAGGCTACTGATGCACTCTACAGTTTTATCATGTGATTTGACAGTGCTATTCGATTGTCAGCACTTATGTTCTTGTAAGCATAACCTTATGATATTTTCTTACCCATGTTC
Organism: Aleurites moluccanus; assembly: GCA_948193065.1. Lineage (NCBI taxonomy): Eukaryota > Viridiplantae > Streptophyta > Magnoliopsida > Malpighiales > Euphorbiaceae > Aleurites > Aleurites moluccanus. The sequence continues at coordinate 14,430 of CANXYC012445473.1, read as the reverse complement.
CTTTGGATTGACCTTTCCTTTGGATTGATCTTTATATTGCATGTTCATATCTTACTGAGTTGAAGGTTCACTCCTCTTCTATGGATTTAAGGTGATAGTGTAGATCGAGAGGGAGCTAATATAGAAGACAAAGCTTCATGATTCATTCCTCCAAGAAGTCTCCATTGTAATTATTTTGATAAATATATCCATTGAATTGTATTATGGTATTGTATGTATGTGGAGTATACTTTAGAGCTCCGTAGTTAGATATTGAGGATGATAATATTTTGATGTTTGAATTGTTACAATATGGACTGCCCTTGTTCCTTATTGATGTGAGATGCATCTTTTGATCGGTAAAGAATAAGTGGAAATCATATAGTGATAAATATAAATGTCTAAATTATGATTACATGAATCATAGAAATGAGTATTTATAATAATAACTATATATGATATGGATATATATTATGTATGAGACCTAGGATATGAGTGTTCTACGGGTTTATAGTGGCCTTAAGCCTACCCTTGCCCTAGGACTATAGCACCACTAGAGTTGGTGTATGACAGAGGTGGTATCAGAGCTATAGGTTTATAATTCATAAGATAAAAGATAGATAGATGTGCATGAACCCTAGTATAAGTATTGATTAAGATAACTACGAAGCATAAGATCTATGTCACGTCAATGTTGTGTATTCCTTTGGTATAGACCTGCACTAATCTTGTGTTTTGAGTCTAAGTTTGCTTTGTTTCTCTTATCAGTATCGAGATGTCTCCATGACATGGTAGAGGATGAGGTCAAGGTCATCCTAGACGAGATTTACCTTCTAAAGAAATAGGTGGAAATGGAGGAAATGAGGTTTCTCTTGTGCCACCAGTAGATGTGGCTAATATGGCTCACAATTAGAACAGCTGCAAAGGAACTATACAATGATAGCTGAATTCATTACTCAGCAAAGACAATAGTAGGTACCTCCAGTACAAGCTCTAAAGATCCTTGTTCCTCCAGCAGTTCCACCACCCGTTGTACGTCAAGAGGAAGAGGTATCATTTGAGAGATTTCTTAAGTTTAAGCCCTCAGAGTATAGAGGTGAAGTGGATCCTACAGATTTCTTAGAAGAAATCTAAGAGAAAGTGCAGATTCTACGGATTCCCGATAGAAGAGCTATAGAATTTGTGGGCTATTTGATGAAAGCAGAGGCTAAGGATTGGTTCAAGAGGAGTTTTTCTGGTATGCTTCAGGGAAATGAAGATCTTTCTTGGGAGAGATTCAAGGAACTGGTGCTGAATGAATTTCTTCTAGAGAGTGTGAGAGAAGCCAAATCTATGGAGTTTGAAAGATTGGTTCAGACCCCCTGATATGAGTGTTTCAGAGTATGCCAAGAATTTTAGTCAATTAAGAAAATTTGCTCCTGCATTGGTGCCTACAGAAGCAGCATGGATTCAGAGGTTTCGCAAAGGATTAGTGGATCATCTATTTAAACTCCTAGCTGCTCTTGTGTTTGACTCTTACTATAAACTGGTGGATAAGGCTAGGATAATTGAGAATAGAGAGATGGAAGCGAGATTTGAAAGAGTTGAGAAGAAGAAATTTAAAGCAGACAATTCTGCTAAATAAGAAAGTGGGATGAAAAGTATGGGAGTGGTTCATCAGTTAACTTCTAGGAGTGGGTATAGAGGAACTTCAGAGAGACCACACCAGAGTCGGACTACTCCTAGACCCACTTCTCAAATGAGCCATGGTTCGGCTAGCTTTGCACCGTCCAGGACTCTTAAACCTTTATGTTCTATATGTGATAAATTTCATAATGGCCCTTGTCATTATGCGACATAAGCATTCTTTAGATATGGACAACAAGGTCATTTACTCAAAAATTGTCCACAACCACCCTTTGGAGATAGACCTCGGGCTTCTCAGACTACAGTTCAGATGAATAGGGAGAGGAGTATTAGTCAGCAGCCAGATGCAGGTTTAGGCATTTTGGGCAGGACTTCAGAGACTGGTAGAGGGTTAGGTCAGCATATGGCTCAGGCTTCGAGGTCAATTCACATGGGTAGAGGTAGAGGCAGAGTTTTTGCTCTAGCACAGCGTGAGGCCCAAGCATTTAACATGGTTGTTATACGTATTCTTCCGATCCAAGCTCTGAATGCTAGAGTGTTGTTTGATTCAGGAGTTAAGCATTCTTTTGTGTCATCATGTTTTGCTAAGAAATTGCATGTGCCCTGTGAGTTGCTTGAAACTGTGTTGGTTGTTTCTACTCCTGTGTGGTTAGCATAGGTGGCAAGAACTTGGATGTAGATTTGATAGAATTTCCTGTATTGGAATTTGATGTAATTTTGGGCATAGACTGGTTGTCCAAGTATTATGCTACTATAGATTGCAATGGGAAGAAGTTAGTCTTCAAGCCACCTTCGGGTGGGGATTTTGAGTTTCAAGGGGAACGGAGTGAAGTACTGTACAATATGATATCTTCCATTGGGGCAAGAAGGTTGTTAAGAAAAGGTTGCCAAGGGTACTTGGCTTATGTCCGAGATACTCGTAAGGAAGTGAGAGACATGGAGTAGATTCCAATAGTTAATAAGTTTCCGGATGTATTTCTTGAAGAATTACCAGGGTTACCACCGGATAGAGAGATAGAGTTCGGTATCGAGTTACTACCTGGCACACATCCAATTTCTATTCCTCCCTACCGTATGGCACCAGTTGAGTAGAAAGAATTGAAAATCCAGTTGCAAGATTTGCTTGATAAGGGATTCATTAGACCTAGTAGTTCGCTATGGGGAGCACCTGTACTCTTTGTGAATAGGAAGGATGGTTCTATGAGATTGTGTATTGACTACAGGCATCTTAACAAGGTTACCATCAAGAACAAGTATCCTTTACCAAGAATAGATGATTTATTTGATCAGTTGTAGGGTGCAAGTCATTTCTCCAAGATAAACTTGAGGTCGGGTTATCATCAGTTGAGAATTCGGAATGAGGATATATCGAAGACAACTTTCCGGACCAAATATGGACACTATGAGTTCTTAGTGTTGCTGTTTGGATTGACTAATGCACTAGCTGCATTCATAGATTTAATAAATAGGGTGTTCAGGCCATTTCTAGACAAGTTTTTCATTGTATTCATCAATGACATCCTTATATATTCTAGAAGCAAGGAAGAGCATGAAGAACATCTTCGGATTGTATTGCAAAGCTTGAGGAAGCATGAGTTGTTTGCCAAGTTCTCCAAGTGTGGGTTTTGGCTTGATAGTGTTTGTTGTCTTGGGCATGTGGTGAGTAAGGAAGGACTTAAAGTTGACCCGAAAAAAGTGGATGCAATCCTTAATTGGCCCAAACCCATAAATATTTCTGAAGCTAGAAGTTTCTTGGGGTTGGGAGGGTATTATAGGAGGTTTGTGCAAGATTTTTCCAAGATTTCAGCACCTTTGACCAAGCTTACTCAGAAGCAAGTGAAATTCCAATGGACAATGCTTGCGAAGGAAGTTTCCACAAGTTGAAGACTTGTCTCACCACGACACCTATCTTAGTTTTGCCATCTGGTGAAGGAGGATTTACGGTGTATTGTGATGCATTGAGAGTAGGACTTGGCTGTGTGCTCATGCAGTATGGTGAGGTGATAGCCTATGCTTCGAGACAGTTGAGAAAGCATGAGGTGAATTACCCTACGCATGATCTTGAAATGGCTATGGTAGTATTTGCATTAAAGATCTGAAGACACTACCTGTATAGAGAGAAGTGCGAAATCTTCACAGATCATAAGAGCTTAAAATATATATTTCAATAGAAAGATCTTAACCTTAGGCAGATAAGGTGGGTTGAATTGCTTAAGGATTATGACTGTGAAATATTGTACCATCCAGGAAAAGCTAATGTAGTGGCAGATGCATTGAGTAGGAAGTCTTTGGGAAGTTTATCCCATATCCAAGTTAGTAGGAGATCTCTAGTGAGAGAGGCGCAGAGTTTGCATGACATGGGGTTAGATTGGATCTGTCAGATATGGGTGTGCTTCTAGCTTATTATCAAGTTAAACCAGTACTTATGGATCAAATAAGAGAAGCACAAGATAAGGACCCTCAGTTGGTAAAACTAAATAATGATGTGGGGATAGAAAGAGCTTCAGGCTTTACCATAGTTGATGGTGTGTTGAGAATGGAAAATAGATTATGTGTTTCAGCTGTGGATGGATTGAAGGATATGATTCTCAAGGAAGCTCATCATTCTAACTATAGTGTGCATCCAGGTGCAACAAAAATGTAACACGACATCAAGAGTTCTTATTGGTGGAGTGGAATGAAAAGAGATGTCATAGAATATGTAGCTAAATGTCTAACCTGTCAGCAAGTTAAGTTCGAGCATCAAAAACCTTCTGGATTACTTCAACAGTTGCCATTGCCATAATGGAAATGGGAGAGAGTGACTATGGATTTTGTGGTTGGATTGCTAAGGACTTCAAGAGGCCATGATTCAATATAGGTTATTGTTGATAGATTAACCAAGTCAGCTCACTTCTTGCCAGTCAATGACTTATACGGCTTCTCAATATGCACAGATTTATATCAATGTGATTGTCAAACTGCATGGAGTTCCAATTTCGATCATCTCAGATAGAGGTACTCAGTTTACCTCGAGATTTTGGCGAAAATTACAAGAGTGCTTGGGTACACAGCTTGATTTCAGCACAACATTTCATCCGCAAACAGATGGGCAATCGGAGAGGACCATCCAAACTCTAGAAGACATGTTGAGGATGTGCATTCTGGACTTTGGAGGAAATTGGGATGCCCATTTGCCATTGATAGAGTTTTCCTACAACAACAACTATCATTTCACAATTCGGATGTCTCCTTACGAAGCATTATATGGCAGGAAATGCAGATCTCCCTTGTGTTGGGATGAGGTTGGAGGAAAGTATATCAAAGGACTAGAATTGATAAGATATACATCGGAAAAGATTCCAATGATCCGAGAGAGATTAAAGACAGCTTTCAGCCGCTAAAAGTGTTATGCAGATCCAAAGAGAAAAGACCTTTAGTTTTCTATTGGAGATCTAGTGTTTTTAAAGATCTCACCAATGAAAGGAGTTCTACGATTTGGCAAGAGAGGCAAGCTGTCTCCATAATTTATTGGACCCTTTGAAATTCTGAGCAAGATTGGAGAGGCTTCATACAAGTTAGCTTTGCCACCTAGCCTGGATAGTGTGCACACGGTATTTCACATATCGATGCTTCGGAAGTATGTCGCTGACCCTTCTCATGTGCTGCAAATTCCAGCAGTGGACCTTCAACAAGACTTGACGTATGAAGAGGTTCCAATTGCCATTGTGGACCGAATGATCAAGAGGCTGAGAAATAAAGATATATCAATGGTTAAGGTTCTATGGAGAAATCAAGCTATGAAAGAGTGTACTTGGGAGAGTGAGCAGAGCATGAAAGACAAGTACCCTCATTTATTTCAAGTTTAAGGTAAATTTTTTAAAATTCAAGGACGCATTTATTTAAGGGGGGAAGAATGTAATACCCATTAATAAATATTTTATTTTATTTTATTTTATTTTTATTTCCGATTATTGAGATGATTGTGAATAGATTAATGTTTTGAAGAATTTCAGAATTTTTGTATGCAGGAAGGATTTTTGTGAGTCAGTTTTGTGACTTTAAAGGAATAAATTAGAAAAGTGTAAATCATAAGAGTTGTAGATTTATATATTATCTATAAATCTGTAGAATTGTTTTGGAGATTCTGTGTATGTGAGGAGATATGCTTCCTCAATCAGAGTTTGTTTAATTCTTTAATTCCTGCAGTAAGTCTGATGTGTATTATGAGAATGTGGAAATCTGAGTCTGTTTGTTATTTTTTTTTTCTGAAAATGGTTAGGGGCTGATCGAGCTGGAGAGGTAAGTATGGAATTGTAGCCCTGTGTGTTAAGTTAATTGGGGAAAAAGAATCAGGACATTTAGACTTCTTTATCTCGCTCGCGAGCCATTTTAGTGTGAGATGGCGAGATGACTAGTGAGGCAGGATTCCAGATTGCCAAAATGGGCATTGGCAAAGTGGAGAATTAGCGAAGTGGCAGTGGAGAAGTGGGATTACCGAGGTGGCATAGGCGAAGTAGGATTACCGAAGCGGGATATGCGAAGTGGCATTGCCGAGGTGGCATTGGCAAAGTGAAATTTGGCGAGGTGAGATTGGCAAAGTGGGATTGCCGAAATGGGATATGCGAAGTGGCATTGGTGAGGTGGCATTGGCGAAGTGGAATTTGGCGAGGTGAGATTGGTGAAGTGGGATTGCCGAAGTGGGATATGCGAAGTAGCATTGCCGAAGTGGAATATGCGAAGTAGGATTGCCGAAGTGGGATATGCGAAGTGACATATGCGAAGTGGCATATGCGAAGTGGGATATACAAAGTGGGATTGCGAAGTGAGTTTGGCAAAGTGGGAAGCTGAGAGGTAGTAGCCTATTTTAAAAGGAGAAGCAATAGCTATTTTCACGATAACTTCTTTTTCTCTTTTCTTCGTTCGTTCTCATTTCTTCTCCTATCTCTCTCAAATCCGTCCCACTGTTTTCTAAGGCATTAATACTAAAAAATTCATGCATTAGATAATTAAGATAGCGCATTCAAGGCTTTGATCATCATTTTTCAATCAGATTCTTCAAGAACTCTGTTTTGGAGAAAATAAGGTGATTTTCTCCAAACTTCGTTTTCTACTTAGATTAAGAATTTTTGAAAGCTATAATAGATCTATATGAGTATATAGACTCTATTATAAGGATTTAAGACTATTAATTTTGATTAATATACAAGATACCAGAATTTATGGAAATTGATGAATAGTGATGTGAATAGTAAGTAGGTTCTCAAACTTCATATTTTCTTTAAGAAATGAATTAAATTGATGTTAGGAAACAATAATAGAGGCTATAAGATGATTAAAATTATAGAGAACCATATTATGTATTGTAAATTGAGGAGACACTAATTTTGAGCATTTGGAGAAATGTCATAGTAGAAGAGAACTCAAGGAATAAAAGGGGATTTACTGATTGTACCAATACTTGAGAGAAATTTAAGGATAAATTGCTTTGAGGTAAGTATGAACATTGCATATGCATATTGCTTCTTTGAAATGGATTGTCTAAGCCTTCTTATTGTCTACATAAATGTTTTATATGTTATGAAACACTGTATTATTAACCTATTAAATGATAATTTGTTCTATGTGATTACCATATATATATTGTAAATGACTTGGTCATCTTTCCTTGGACCAAGCTCATATGAAACCTATTTGTTAACTTGACTGAATTCATGTTAGATGTTGATGGTCCTGTGACCAATATATTTTCTTCTGGGATTTCAACTATATGACCCATAATATGTATATGAATAGAACACTCTTCCCAATGCGAGTAAATTCATTAGTCCATTGTGCACTTTGGGAAACTAATTGATAGGGTTTTTTATTAGTGTTCCACCTAGAGGGGACTATGAGCTCTAGGCATATGCGTGGCCAAGCATATGTTTGTAATAAGGTAGCAAGGACTACTGATGCGCTTTGTTGTGATAGGTAGCAAGGCTACTGATGCACTTTGTAGTTCAATCATGTGATTTGACAGTGCTATTCGATTGTGAGTACTTCTGTTCTTGTAAGCATAACCTTATGATATTTTCTTACCCATGTTCCTTTGGATTGACCTTTCCTTTGGATTGATCTTCATATTGCATGTTCATATCTTACTGAGTTGAAGGCTCACTCCTCTTCTTTGGATTTAAGGTGATAGTGTAGCTCGAGAGGGAGCTAATATAGAAGACAGAGCTTCTTGATTCATTCCTCCAAAAGGTCTCCATTGTAATTATTTTGATATATATATCCATTGAATTGTATTATGGTATTGTATGTATGAGGAGTATATTCTAGAACTCCATAGTTAGATATTAAGGATGATAATATTTTGATGTTTGAATTGTTACAATATGGACTGCCCTTGTTCCTTATTGATGTGGGATGCATCTTTTGATCGGTAAGAAACAAGAGGAAATCATATGGTGATAAATATAAATGTCTGAATTATGATTACATGAATCATAGAAATGAGTATTTGTAATAATAACTATATATGATATGGATATATATTATATATGAGAACCAAGATATGAGTGTTCTACGGGTTTATGGTGGCCTTAAGCCTACCCTTGCCTAAGGACCATTGCACCACTAGAGTTGGGGTGTGACAATGGAAATTTCATATCTATGGTCGGGTTAACATCTTAAAATAGGATCAAATGAAATAAAAGTTAAAAAAAATACATTTCACTTCTCATATTCAACGTTTTTGCTGAATGTTTCGTTCTATTTTAATTATTCTTGATCTTACAACCTTTTACCGAAAACTACCATCTAAATACCTATAAACCCTAATTTCACCAAATTACTCATCCTGTTTCAAGTTATGATAAACAATTAGGAAGTAAAAAAAGGTTAAAGACCATTCAAATCATCCACTAAGCTAACATTTAGTATAATGAAGAGAATGACAAAATTATAAATAAAAATTATAAATAATTAGAAATGGCAAGGGTAAAATGAAAAATTCACAAAATGATGGGACCCACACTTAATATTTTAAAAGACCTAGAAAACTCCATATTCTTCTCCATTTTTCATGGTGGTTGAACCAATCTTCCTTTCTCCTCCCAAAGAATTCTTCCAACCTTTTCCAAATATAATATTAAGCTATCAAGTTTCAAGGTAAATTCTCAATCCTTTATCTTTAATTAATTAATTTTTATGAAATATAAATTTAGAATAATTGATGGATTGAAAGATTAAAACTAAATATGTGAAAAAAATAAATTATAAAGTCTGTTTTGAAAATTATAAAATAGAAATTTTCACATTAATTTTCATGGTCTTAAGAAAATATTTTGGCAAAATATAAAACATAAAAAGTGTAACTTTATATCTTATTTATATGCCTATAAAAAAGTTTTGAAAAAATTGATATGTATAAAGAGATATTGATCGTTAAGTCAGAATGATTCATGTTATGATTTCTACAATAAGTCTGATTTTTTTATTATTTAATTTTAAAACTTTAGGGGACGAATTAGACAAAGTGTAAAACATAAAAAGTATTCAATTATATATGAAATTAATGTTTGTAAGATATTTTTTCAATTAGATATGTACGTTGTGAAATATAAACATAATAATAGGACCTGCCTGGATGGATACTTACATAGGAATAGGATAGGATTAAAAAATTTACCAAAAATTGTGTATAACATATATTAAACTAAATTTTGGATATATTGTAACCTCATATGTTTAATTTAAGGAGAAAAAAGAATTGAATCAACTGAATATTTTAACTAAAGATAAAAATAATTGAATTAAGACTGCCAGTAGGGTTTTCATTATATCCAAAAAACTATAAAATTAGGGTTAGTTAGATTTAATCCAATTGAAGCTTATAAATTGAGTTTCTATGTTAAAATAAAGTCTAAACTATGTTAAATTAATTATGTAGTATGAAAAGAGTATGAAAAATATCACATCCTAATTTTGGAACATGACGGTTTTAGGATGTAGGAACAACATAAGGCTACCGATACTCCTATAACTCTTCTATAACCTGAAAACATCACCTACTATAACATATCTATATCCATATAATCAGTCTATCTGTCATCATCTATGATCATATCTGATCTCCACACATCTCATATATATTAAATATCAGTAATTAATAATATTACACACCATACTAAGTATAGTCATTCCAATAATTTACATATCCTTGGAGCATCTAAAATATATACAAGTTCAATATTTATATTATTATAACACAGTTGGATCCACTGATGAAGAAATTTTAGATCAGCTCTACTCTTTACCTGAAAAGATAAAAACACTAAAAGAGTGAGTATTTTCATACTCAGTGAGTCAATATATATATTATCACACAGAGGCTAAGTAGGTAGAAACAAATGAACAATATTAACAATTGGCTTATGGATAGCACATCAAAGGACCAAATCAAGGGAAATGGTTTATAGACATCAAATATAGATGTATAGGCACTGGAAAAAATAATAACCATGTATATATAATAGATATTGGGCCATGAAATGCGTAACATTATCAATATAACATGTAAATAGTATAAGATGGACCAGACCTTATGGCCAGAACCATAACCCTTCCTAGCTAGGGTATCACTGGAATTTCATTATGCACAATGCTGATGGTATTTATCCACTACCTCATCAGTAAGGTAACTCTGTCATACAAACATTAGAATAGGCTAAAATACCAAATAAAATACCAAATAGGCAAGAAAATCAACAAGGTTCAGTTTCTGTAACTCTATCTCAATTGAGCTGTTTAGGCAAGTAAACACATAAGATCATTATCCTTAACAAAAGAAAATTATAGCATAGGCAAAATTTCACAAAAGTCATTTAGGATATAAGTTCAAAATATGTCAAGAAGACACTTTTATACAAGTGACAAAGAAAGTCACTCATTTTAGCAAATTTGGTAACAGTTGGTTTCTTAAGGAAACTAACAAAGGTCATTCCGTCGAGCACTTAGTGTCCACCACTTTGGGACTAAATAAATATAGTTTTGGGACATATTGATCAAAAATCAAAGTTCACAATTCAAGCTCCAATGGCAACAAACATAAAGGTATTATCAAACATGGTTTATATACATCAATAAATAACACAATCAAAACTTGAATTTAAGGAAAATTCAAAGGAAACTCAAATGTAACACTTTGGCCAAAAAGTTGCAGGAATTTAAATGGATTCAAATTGATTAAAGAAAGGTTTAAACGTATATAATAATATACATATAACTGTCACGACCCAGTTTTCCGGACCGCGACGGTCCTAGGGCACGAAAAATGCCAATGGCGACCGGCACCCGTAGAACCCAGTATCAGATGCAATATCTATAAACCTCAATACATATTATTATTCTTATTAATTAATAATCAGTCATTCTGTTAACCTGTTATACATTCTGTAATCATTCTGCAATTAGCTGTAATCCCCAATTATCACAATATTATATCATGCATCATCATATAACATCATCAATATAATAATACGATAATCATATACATGTTCATCTCCTAGCTAACCCATACATACCCATTGAGCAGCTAGATAATGAATACCAAAAATAATAAATCATAATACAGAAATCCAGAAACTATACATCAGAAACTATAGCAGATCTCCAGGGATGACAGAAGACAGGAATCTGCAATCTACTCCTCTCTTGAAATGGGTAAACAAATAAACGGTGAGTATAGATGATACTCAGTGAATTTGCATGCATCACAATAAATAATAGGAATAAATAAATAATGGTGTCAGTCAATGAAATAACAGTATACAGTATGGATGTCAGGGTACAATAAAGCCAAAGAAATAACATATAGGCTCGGTTACATATGGAAAGACAGATAATGGGATGGACTGTATGAAAAGAAATCATACAATCTCCAATCAGTCAGTGTGGACCAAGTAGGTCTCCAGTATCAATGAGCATAAGGCTGATCAGGCCTTATGGCCAGGACCATAACCCCTCATAGCTAGGATATCAGTAATACAATGTGCACAAGGTCGACAGTATTTCCCCACTACCCTGTTGAATCGGTAGCTCTGCCAAAACATATCAGGGTCAATAATGAGGGATACCATAAGCAACAATGGCATCCAGATAACAGTTAATCCAATAACAATCAGTTCGGTATCAATCAGTACAATATTCAATATACTAAATGGCAATGCCATATACAATATACAATCAATAATAAAGAGTTTAGCAATAAAGAAAGGCATGAAACAAAAGTTGGTTCGGTGGCCGAAAATGGTAGGTCAATTGGCATGCTAATGTAACTGGCGACAATGGCATTCAATTGGTAGGCCTATGGAATGCAAACCAATAGACTAAAGGCAAATGAACTAGGCATTTCATCGAATACTTGGTGGGCATACATTGGCAAGCTAATAGGTTAGGTTATGGTTCAAATTTGACTTGCCCATTCAAATCAACAACAAACCACATTGCAATACAAAGTATAGGTATAAAAGAAACACAATTAAACAAGGGTAAAATGGATCAAATTGGCAAGGAAAAACATCGCAAAAACCAAACAATTCCAAAGGGTAACTAAGGCATAAAGGGTTTGACCAAAAGGGTGATTTTAGGGCAAGGTTCCAATCATCAATTCAATGAATTATACATGTTATTTGATGTAATGTAAACTCACCTAAGCCTACAAATAGCTTTTACACACTCCAATTCCACCAATTCAACCGAAATGTCCAAAATTGCTTACTTTGAAAACCAAGTTTGAGCAATCTGTAATTCTACATCAATTAATCCATCAATTAGTTATCCATTCACATTCAATTAACCATTTATAACATCAATTAACAAAACCTAATACTAATTCATTAATTCATCCTTTACAACTTCAAATTCAACCATTCAAATTAGGGATTTCATCAAATTTGGATAAATTGGTGCAATTAACTATCATACCTATTCAATTGAAACTAAATAACATCTAAATCATCAATCAAACTAAACAAAGCAACTCTTACCTCAAATTCACCCAAGTGGACAGAATCTCATCTTGAATTTTCCTCCAAATCCTTTGCTCCTTCCTTCAAATTAATGATAGAAATAGATTAAGCTAACTTGATTTGTTATTTTTCTATCAAATTTTTTAAGAAATCTACAAGAAAAATTGAAGAATTGAAATTGAAGATGAAGGAAATGGTGTTCAGCACCATGAAGAAGAAAAGGAAATGATTAAGCCGAATTGCTTAAAGCAAATTAATAGAAAAATCAAATGGCTAATTACAACTAAACCCTCAAACTTTCATCCTTTACACTTTGGTCCTTAAATCTTCTGTAATTTATTCTGACAATTCTGTCAGGATTTAGATATTAGAGTGGAAGTCAATAGGTTTATTTTAATTTATACTTATTTATAAAAATAATTCTGGAGTTATTATGTAACTCCGACCGACCACTTTCCACTATTCACCTTGAATTTCCATTTATTTATAAAAATGTCATTACTTACTTTTTCAGTGTTTCTAAATGATTTTCACTTCTTTCTTTTTACCAAAATTACACATAAATTATGGTCATCTTTTACTCTTAGATCAACTTCAAAAATTCTTTCGTTGACCGGACTGCTAATTTCTCGGCAGTGTTCCCGACATCGTCGTTTTCCAAAAAAGTTATAAGTTTTCTTTCTAACTGTGTCTCTAAAATTATTTCCCACCATTTGAAAACTAAAGGACCACATACTGAGAATAAATTCATGCATAAGATTTATAACATTCTAGGGTATTACATTCTACCCCCCTATAAATAAAATTGTCCTCGAATTTAAATAAAAACATATCTCACTGCTGGAACATGGATGAATATCTACTCCGCATCTCCTGCTCGTTCTCCCAAGTACACTCCTCCATCGTCTAGTTCCTCCATAGCACTTTTACCATAGAAATCTCTTTGTTCCGAAGCTTTCTAACTTGTCTATCAATAATTTCCACAGGTAGCTCCTCATAAGACAAATCCTCACTGAAATCCACATCCTATATCTCCAAAATGTGCAATAGATCGGATACATATTTTCGCAGCATAGATATATGGAAGACTGGATGTACGTGGCTGATACTGGGAGGGAGATCCAATCTATAGGCCATACTACCAATCCTCTCAAGTATCTCAAATGGGCCTATAAATCATGGTGATAACTTGTTCCTCTTCCCAATTCTCATAACTCCCCTCATCGGTGAGACCTTTAGGAAGACATGATCACCAACTGAAAACTGTACATTCTTTCTCTTCGGATCAGTATAACTCTTCTGCCTACTGAAGGCAGTCCTTATCCGCTCTCTGATCATAGGAACCTTCTCCATAGTCTCTCTGATCAATTTTGGTCTCTCTAGCTGCTTCTCTCCCGGCTCTATCCAACACACTGGAGATATGCACTTCCTACCATATAGTGCTTCAAATGGAGCCATACCAATAGAAGAGTGATAACTGTTGTTGTAGGAGAACTCTATCAGTGGCAGATAATAATCCCAGTTACCCTTAAAATCCAGAACACATAGCTTGAGCATATCCTCTAAAGTCTGGATCATCCTCTCTGACTGCCCGTCAGTCTTCGGATGGAAAGCAGTACTAAACCGTAACTAGGTACCTATAGACTCCTGAAATTTCTGCCAAAATCGAGATGTGAACTGTGTACCTCCGTCTGATATGATCACCAAAGGAACTCCATGAAGACGCACAATCTTATCCACATATAACTGTGCATACTGAGCTCTTGAATAGCTGGTTTTTACCTCCAGAAAATGTGCAGACTTCATCAATCGATCAACAATAACCCAGATA
>CANXYC012445131.1:0-39300 GCA_948193065.1 Aleurites moluccanus | reverse complement strand
CCGACAACGAACCCCCACCCTCACCTCACCGCCTTTCCGTGGGCTCCTGGTTTTCGACTTTTTTTATTTCATATTTTACACCGATTGTTCCCCCCCCCCACACCCCCCCCCCCCCCCAAAGCGTGTGCTGCTGGGTTTGGTCCTTGTTATTATTAATACCGAAACTGACTGGTTCCAACCCCCCCCCCCCCCCCCCCCCAAAACGCGTGGGCAGTTGGGATTGGTCAAAGCTTTAGGGCTATCCCTATCTCTTAGACCTCAACCGCTCTCTAGTCATCATCTTCATCACTTTTGTTCTCCATTAACTCGCTGCTCCAGCCGCCAACTTTTCTTTATTATTCTTACTTTTTATTGTTTATTATATACTTAAGAGCTCGTAGTAATTTAATTATTATGGGGTTTAACGGCGACAAATGTAGGAGCAATGGAAGTTAAACGGATGAAATTAAATTTAAAATAATAATTTTATAATTTATTTAATTTAATTTGATTTAAAAAATAAAATAAATTAAAAATTAATTTAATTTATAATTTAAATATTTTTCATTTAATTTAAATAGAATTGAACTATATATATTATTTTTTATTATTATTATAATTAAATATATTTAATTTTATTTTATATACAACTATTTTTTTTAACCTAATATTAATTTAAAATTTAAAATTTAAAAAGATCATCAATGAAAATTAGTCAAAGAGAAATAAAAAAAAATCTAATTTTTGAGAAAAAATATAAATTTTAAGTATGTTAATTAATGAAATAGATAAATTTTATAAAATATAATATTAAATTATTTTTAAAATTTTTTTATTGTCAATACTTAATCGGTGTTTTCTTTAAATTTATAATAAAATAATGATAATTATAAAAAAAAAATATTATTGATTTGAAACTAATAAATTAAAAATATTCAAATCAAAATTAAACTGGCGGTTTGATGATTTAAGAAATTTCAAATTAAAAAATTAATTTATTTTGATAACAATATTTTAAACTAACTAAATTAAACCGATGTAATCCTTAATATATACCATGCTCTTATACCTATTTAAGATCCCGGTGTATTTAAAATATTCCTTATGGTATATTTCTTATTTGGCTCGATTTATATAACCATTCACACATTAATCGATCTAAATAAATTTAAAAAATTAAAATTAAATATTAATTGAATTAAATTAAATTAAAATTTAATTATATCGAAATATTAAATTTTAAGTAAATGATTATCTGGTGTTTTTAGTTTAAAAAATAAATATTATAAAATATTTTTCACCTTAAATTCCAATATATTATAAGTATTTATTATCTATATTATTAATATTTTCTAATTTATTTGTATAAGAAAATAGAAATATAATTGAATCAGATCACAAAATAATGCCACATAATATTAAAAATAAATATTATATCTTAATATTTTATAAATATAAATATACAAACTAGTTATGCATTAATTAAATTATAAATTCATAACAAAATAAAAAAATATAAGTTTATATATTAATTAACACATTTAAATATCTAATTTATTTATTTAAAAAATTAAATCCATCTATTCGATTAATTTGATAAATAATATTTTTTAATCGAATCAAAAATTAAAAATTAAACATTTTATATTTTTAACCAAATCAAATCGTTAATTTTACTTGACTAAATTGATTTAACTGAATTACATTAATTCGATTCTTCGCGGATTTATGATGCTGACCCCTACTCACATTAACAAAACTCATTTGTATGATGGGATTCAATAGATATAATATACAAATGGAAATACTCTATCATATATACAATCTAGCTTAAGTAAAAAAATTATTGAAATGTGCAATGCAATATAATTAATGGAGCTCATCCAATTTTGGGTATCATTAACCTCATTACTAGAATTGAATTAACAAATAATTTACTCCTTAGTTTATTGATTAAAGTTTAATAGTTGATGTTAGACTATAAAAAAAAAAATTCTCAAAAGGGACAACAATTTTTTTTTTTTTTAAATTAGCATTGTTCATTTATTATATAGAAAGAAGGTAGAAGAAAAAAAAAATGAAACTCAATATAATATAATCAGATATACATATATGAATCAGTTATCCTGAGAGAACTTGTCTTCAATATTAGTGATTATAAATCTGCTGTAAAAAAAATTGAAGAAACTCATTATTTTAAAGATCATATTTAAATGAGAATGATGCAGTAAACTATAGAAAAAAGTTAAGCTATTATAACTCTCATCGAAAATCACTGAACAGATCTATACTTCTAATTTCAAAGAAACCGAGAATTAAATGAAATAAAACTATCAATTATGAAGAGATCACCAATCCTTCACGTGCACTAACCAAAAAATGAAAAAAGTTCAACTATTGGTGCACAAAAAAACTAAACCCTATTCACTCCTTCCAAAGGAAGAGGAGTAAGCTAGAGGGTTTTAACAACCCATCTTATTAACTATAAAAGTAAGGAAATATTAACAAGAGGAAGGAAAAAACTCAGAAAAAACACCAAAGAAGGGTGGAGGGGAGGAGGTGCTGCCGGCTAGAGAAAAACCCAGAAAAAACTGAAAGGTTACAGAGAGGACGGAGAAAAAGGATAATTAGAATTGATTATTTGATTGGTATTCGAGGGGTTGAAACCATTTTCAATTTTGACATAGGCATTAGAGGTAGTGACAGGTGACTGGAAAATATCATTTGTGTAAAATTAAATTTCTTTCAACAAGACTAATAATTATAATAATGGTGAGGTGAAGATTCAATTTTTAAAAATAATGGTGCTACACCACTGAACTAAATAAGAGTTATAGTTTGCACTATCTGAGTCTGAACTAGGCTTCCAAATGACCTCAATTCAACAGTCTTAGCACAAACCAGACATAATAATAATTTCCACCTCTCATATTCTTTATCTTCTTTCTAGCAATCAACAGCAAATTAACAACTGCAGTGATTTTATTTTGGAATTTTTTGAAGATTGAATTGGAAAATATTAAATAACTAAAATTTCCCAATTATATGATATTTAAAAGTGGATAACACTGGGGATTTGTTTTTTATGAACTGTGGGTGTTATCTTATGGCTTACTTTTGTTGAAATAGAGTTGGTGTTGACTTAAATCAAAAGGGGTATAAATAGTGCAAATCCAGCCAATCCGTGATTCACGGAAATTTGTCTTGTTGGGCGAATGATCCATTTGCCTTGTATAATTCCAATACCAAGAATTTTTAGTATTAGAAATGAGTAAAAAGAGTGTTATTGTTGGAATTTATTTATAATGGATATAAAATATTATTTTAGAATTTAAAAAAATTAAATGATTTTTTAAAAATTTTTGAGTGTTTAAATGATTAATTTAAAATATTATTTAATATTTAAAAATAGAAAAAAAAATTAAATATAAGTAATTTGTTTTGAAACGATATGTTCAAAATTTTATTTTTAAAAAATAATTTTTACCAAATATTTTCTAATTAAAATATCTAATTAATGATGAAGTGATTTCTAATTGCACCAATTGAGACTTAAAAGAGGGAGTTTTAATTAGAGAGGCACCCAAATCATTAAAGTGCCTTAATTTAGATATTTAGACGTTGAGACCTATCTCTCTAAAGGGCTTTACTGTTGATACTAATTCTAATACTACATGTAATTACGAATTAGTATCATAATCATCATAATTTATGATACTAATTAACAAAAAAAAAATAAAAAAAAAAATTCTTATTACTGATTAAATTTCCATAATTTAATTTTATTGAATTGATTTATTATTATATGTCTTTTTTTTTTTAATTCATGAAAGATTAATTAAATAGAAGTAATATTCAATAATTTTCATTTTAATATTTCTCATCCAAGATAAAAAATTTCACTACATCAATGGATAAAAAAAACTCAAAAATAGAAATTTAAAAGATTGATTCGGAGATGTAAAATCATCTAAATTTTTAAATAATGACGCTTCATAATATGAAATAAGAAAATTCTATATTTAAATTATCGTTAAGTTAATTTTTTTTTGAACTAGAGCAACCATATGAATGAAGATTGATTTTATTATTCAATATAATACAAGGAAGATTCGTGGATTAAAAAAAAAATCGAAAACAAAAATGAAACTCTCTATATCCTTGACGTAGAAATTTGTTATACATGTATATTATGTGTACGGTTGTAAGTAGAAAGTAACAGAGAATTACACAACACAACAGCAAGCTGCTTGAGGTAAAGAATAGAAAAAAAGAGCCAGCTCGACAAACACACCCGCTCCTTTCCTTTCTCCTAAAGAGCCAATACACCAACTCCACCTTCAAAAGTAAAAGTGACGAAACTTTCTTATATTAATAATTAATCAAGAAACCTTCTCATAACCTTTGATATCTTCTTCTTCTTTCTTCTTGTGTGGGGGAGAGAGAGAGAGAGAGAGAGAGTTCAGTGGGGACTCGATTGAATTTCAAGAAAATTAACGCAGGAAAAAGAAGAAGGAAAGAGCGTATAAAGACAAAGAGACATTAGGGTAAGAAGTGGGAACCAAAAAACAGAGCTGGCCACTGAATTTTCCTTTCTTTTCTCTTTAATTATAAGTTCAAGAACCTTTTATGGCTCCTCTACCTCTCTTAATCTCTATAAAGAAATCTTCGCCAGTCGTCACCACCAATTACGCCAAGAAAATTAGATAGAGAGAAACTCTGTTTTCTTTTTGTATTACTTGCTCACTTACCTCCATCAATAATCAATAATGCTACTAAGAAAGTCCATCTCCAACACCAAGAAATTCTTCTCAAAAACCATACAAAGCTTAAAATCTTTCTTTTCTGGTGGTTCTTATCAGAAAATGCCCAAAACCTCTCCATATTCTGACATGAATAATGTCCAAACTAGCTTCAACAACAAAGAGCTGGACAATTTATACACGGACTTCAGCCATCGGTGGGAAACTGGTAAGGAGAAACCAAGGAAAACAAACAAAAAGAAGATAATCTCACCACAAACAACACCAGAATCATCAGCCAAACAAGAAAAACAAAATGAGATAAATGGAAGTTTCTTGAAGTTCTCCAAGACAAACCCTGTTAAGGCTTATCAGATACAAAAAACAGAGAACTACAAGTACGATAATCATAAAAACAGAGCAATGGGTTTCCAAGGAGATGGGAAAAAAAGATTGCAAGAACATAGTTCAAATTACAGTACAAGAGATCAAGAAAGAAGTTTGTTGGTGGCCCAGACGCTAAAGGAGTTAGAAATGATGGATATTAGCAATGTGGATCATGTTCTTGACATAGAAGAGGTTCTCCATTATTATTCTCGATTGACATGCCCTGCTTATCTCGACATTGTAAACAAGTTCTTTATGGATATGTATGCAGAATTCTTGGGTCAACCTGGAACCCCACCTAGTGTCAATTCAAGGTCAGTTAGGCTATCTTCAATCAGATCATAGACTAATTTCTTTTTCTATGGAGAATTCAAGAAGAAATTAGCAACTGGATTTTGTTACGTTTAATTATCATATTCTCTCTGTTCATAGATTTCTGCCTCTGGTTATCTGTCAATTGTTTTGTTCAATCAGTTTCTAATTATCAATTTATTTTTTCTTAATTTTTCTTCCCCTGCTGCCTAATAATCAATTGGACATACATAATAAAATATCGTAATTATTGTGCCTATAAAACAAACAGCAAATAGGTCTTGATTAAATTTTATTATATATGGAAAGGTCATATTGAAGCAGAAATTGATTGCATTGTACCAAAGGAATAGTAAGTGTTCTTATCAATGTAGGTGAAAAAGGTGAAACCCATAAACAATCATGAAAGAAAGTTTTATACTCATAACTTAAATTATGACATTAATCTGATCTATTATTGATTTTATGTAGTAGATTTTAATTTGACTGGGAATTGCAAACTGTATTAGGTTTGCGCTTGAATTGATGAAAACGGGATTTTTATTTTCCAAAAAATAAGAGATGGGCTGAATGGGCCGAAGCAACAATGTATATTGCTTTTGGGTCTTTCCAAAATGGGCTCTGTCAATAATTGCAAAACCTCTCTCAGTTTAACAAGCCCAAAATTAGTGTTGAAAGTGGAGCAGACTACAGCAGTTTAAGAAGCCCACAATTTATTTATTTATTTATTTTTTAATGAAATTCAATGAATTTATATCAATTACAAGGATATGAAAAAAAAAAAAACTATTGTAATTGATTAATATGTCTTCTTTCCCATCAAATTTGAAGCTCTTAATTCAAATCTCAATATGATATAATCAACTAAGTGAGTGTTTTGGCTCATTTGTTTTTTAGTTTTCAATATTTGATTATTTTTTTGATAACAGTTAACTATTATATAGATATTAAATAATTAAATAATTACTTATAAAAATTTTAATTTTGAGTTTCTAGAAATAACACCTTATTTAAATAAAAATACTAAATTTATTAGGAATGTAATAAGTTAAATAGTGAATTAGATGAGTCAACAATAACCAAATTAGTTGGCAAATAACTAATTCAGTTGTAACTCTAAAGGATTAGGAAGTAGTAAACAGTTTTATTGTATCATAGGAAATCAAGAAATAACAAGAATCAGTTTTACTCTATCTTTATATATCTCTCTCTTTATCTCTTTCTTCTAATATCTTTCTTCCTCCCTCTTCTTCTCTCTTTCTATTACTTGACTGGAATAGTTGGGTTTATATGTATAACAGGCTTGACAAAATTATTTTATTAAAAAATAAAATTTAAATAAAAAATAAATATTAATATTCGTCATCAACAATCATTTAACATAATAATAACAACTAATAATAATTTTATCAATTATTTAACAATAATTAATTATTAACTAACAAGTATTAACAATTATCTATTAGATATTCGTTACCCGCTATTAACAACATTGTTATAAATTATTAATCCAAATGGGGTTTAAGAGATCATCTTGTTGCAAATATTAAATTTCAATAAATATCTTTCATACATGACAAAATGTCAATAACCAAGCACTTCTCTAAAAGGAAATTCTTAGTTTAACTTTTCAGACGAATATTTGATCCCACAAATTGGAGGAATCCCTCCCTACTCCATAGGAATTTGAAATGAAAATTAGAATGCAGTTTAATGATTCTTCTGTTTTCATATCTTAATTTCTCCTTATCTCATCTTAATGATTTATATAAATATTTTCTTTAGCAATTGCTTACAAGATAGCAAAATATAAGGATGAGGTGGCTGTTGTGTATTTTTACACAGCAATTTTTCATGTGTTCAATTTTAGATACTTATAAATTTTTATAAAAATTTATAAAAATTATAATTTGATAGTGTTTTATATAATAAATCTAATAATATATTTTTTTATGCTAAACAAAAATCAAATGAATAGCTAAAAATGCATTATAAATACATTAAATATAGACTGTTAAATATAATACACAAAATTTATAATGCATTTTTTTATAGGAAATGCATTATAAATGGATAAAAAAAGATACATTATAAATTTTGTGTATTATATTTAACGGTTTAGATTTAATGTATTTATAATGTATTTTTAGCTATCCATTTGATTTTTGTTTAGCATAAAAAATATATTATTAGATTCATTATATGAAACACTATCAAATTACAATTTTTATAAAAATTTATAAATATTTAAAATTGGACACATGAAAAACTGCTTTGTAAAATACAAAGCAGCCTCATCAACCCCAAAATATAAGCCCTTATGATGGCAAGTAATAAATTCCTGTTTGGGCGGGCCTTGTAATGCAAAATAAATTCTTAATTTTTAGATACAAAAAATCAGCTACATCATGACTAATTTTCCATAATAGTATAATAAAATTCTTAATTTATTAGTAAGCAGTAAACATCCCCTTTATAAACCTCTTTAAATAGGAAAAAAAGGTATTGTAGATTTAGCAAGGAATTGGAACGCCATTACTATCCAAGGTTTCTCTATTACACTACTAAAAACTAAAGTCTATAACTTTACTTTTATTTTTCTTAAAATTAATGATATTCGAACTCGTAATCTTACAGTTTTTGTTATTTAGATTGGTTTTTAAAAAGTTTGATTTGGCTAGGTCAAGACATGAGTAGAGGAAAGCTAAACATGAACCTGATTAGCAATGAAAGGTCTCGCATGGTGACTTATCTAAAAAGAAAGAAAGGTTTAACTAAGAAAGTGCAAGAGTTTCGAATTCTATGTGATGTAGATGCCTGTGTGATTTTATAATGTCCAAAATTCAACAATCGTCCGATTGATATCGAAACTTGGCCTATTGGTCGATCTGAAATGAAGCGCGTCATAGACCCATACCGATTTCACTGTAATGAGCGAAAGAAAAGTGAAGAACTTATATCATTTTTTTCAGACTCGGAAAAAGAAATTAGATGATGAGATTGGGAAATTGTATAAGGCCTGTTGGAAGCAAAATTCCCAAAATGGGATAATCGTTTAAATTTGTTGTAATATCAACAACTTTGTATACTTAATTCTGTTGTCCAAACTAAGCTTGAAGTTGCTATGAGTTGGATTTCGAATATAAAAGGTGACCATTATTTAATGGTTTATGATAATTATTCTAAGTCAGAGATTAATAAAATTACTCAAGAAAGCTCTAGCATGTCTGATTCCATGGCTAATACTTTTGCTAATGCCTTGCATTATCAAAAGAATATGAAATTACAAGGTCATTGTATGAATATTAATCCATTTGATGATCTTCCTTTTAATGTTAATCCTCAAAATAGTCCTATGTTGTTGATGAAGAGTTCATCCAACAGTGGTGATCTGTTCCAATTTGGTAGTCCAGTGGCTGATCAGATGGTTGGGAAAAATATGATGATGTTGAATAATAATGCTAGGGCTCACCCAGTAAATTACGTCGGTCTAAACAGGCAGTTTCAGGCCGATTGGACGACGCCTAATGCTAATATTTGTTCTCAGATGCATAATCAGATACCTCGATTCTTTGAGTTATATGGAATGAATGATTCAAATGAACAACAAGAAAAGACAAGGCTAGAGGAAGCTTTGTAGCTGCGAATCTTGACTTCGTTATTAGGATTTTCTCAATAGTGTTTTTTTTTTCGTCTATAATTTTTTTTTAATATTTATACGTATGAAATTGATGAATTTCTTAAATTTAGAAGATATTTAGATGTTTAATTATAAAATATAAATACCGTATAAAAATATTGGCGTGATTGAATGTTCAACTATTAAAAATCAATAACTTTTTCATCTCGATTAAAATTTTACCAATTGAGAAAAATATTTTTATTTTAAATCAACAATTATTAATTATTTATTCAAATACTTTCTTAAACTCCTAAAATTTAGAGGTTTGATAGGAGTATACATCAAATATTGTTAAAAATTTTCATGATTGATTTTAGAATTTTTTTTTCTTCTTTTTTATGGCCTGTTAGATCAATTTCAATTCCATAGGCTATTGTTTGAGTTTTACTGGAAGTCCAAACTCATTTTTCTGGACACTTGTAACAAGGTGAATTCCACTTAGAATAAATGGATGAAGTACACCAGATGATAACTCTTTGAGTTTAATAGTAAAATTTTTTTTCTTAAAGAGCAAGGAAGTTTCTATTCTTTAAAGAAAATATCTACCCCACAATCAATGAAATCTTAATTGAAGTTTCAAATATGGTATCAGATTTTAATTATATATGTTCTGCTTTATTTTTTTCAGTTAAAAAGGCATGTCATTTTCTTCAAAACGAGAATTTAAAGAAAGCAGGGTTAAAACTCTCCATATATAATTATGAGAATTTCAATTCCATTGTTTGATGCTGAGGCTATTATAAGGAAGATTATATTCTAAAAATAAAAAAGATGCTGGGAATTTGAAAATGGTGCTGTAAATAGAGAGAATCTATGGAGCACTCTTCAGTAGTGACCACACAACTTGGTGTGGATCCCATTAGCATTATAGCAGTCTCTTCTCAAGTATGCCAACTGCCAACTGAAAACCAATAATTAATAACTGGCAAGTATACATTATTAGAAAATAGAATCTAAAATAAAAATATATTGACTAATGAGAACATTTTGTTTTTAGTACATAGGTAGGAAATAGGAGTAGCTTCCTTTTAAAACAAGAAGGAAGATTTTTCCAGTATCCATTGAGATTCCGAGTTTCCAACGGTAGGAAAGGAGACAGAAACACTAATTCCACTTCAAAAGTCATCATGTGGGAGTAGACTCTTCCCCTTTATGTAATCATATCTTTCTACCCCATCAAATATTCGAAAGGGAGAGACAAGAAGCATGTCTTTTTACTCACCACTCTGAGGGATACATAGCTTATTTGCTTCGACATATTTTTTTTCGGGGGCTGCCCTATTTCTATATATCTCATCCTCAACCGATGGAATATTGGAATAGAATCTTTATTTTTCATCACTTTATTGCATAGGATTGCATTATTGGTTCCAACTTGTTTTTCAAATTTGGAGCTTTACTAATTAAATGAAAAAATGTTTTATCATTGGAGATTAATTATTACTCGGCTTGTAAAGGAATCTCTTAATCTAAATTTCTAGTTTATGAGTTAAAGGTTAAGGATGGTTTATATTTTTATTATATTTTGTAATGGTTCGACCCAAAATTAATTACTAATAGCCTGCTGTTTATAGCTTAATTTCAGTCTAAAATGGTTAACTAAATTATTTAGATAATAATTAATTGGATTATATAAAATACTCTAATTTTTTAAACTCTATTGATGTGAGACAATCTACTTTACTGAGATGTTATATATTTTGTTAAACTTAAAGTCCGAATAAGAAATTTTTGAAATTTTAATTAATAAGTAGTTAATATAGGAAGTGGCATCAAACTTTAGTTATAAACTTTTAATCAACTAATAATCTTATATGTGAGGTTTTAAAAACAAATTTATAGTTCTAATTGAATTAATATTTTAGTGTGTGAAACAAGAGTTTAATTCGGACTATCTCCTGCCTCTAAAAATTTTTAAAAGGAGAAGATTGTTTTCATGTTTGTCTTTTATACAAATTGTACAAGCATCACTTTCATTCAGTTTCTTGTTCTTTCAGTAAGCTTAATGTCATTTCTTCTTCCACTACTCCATCTTTTAACCCAATAAGGAAAGGCGCATATTGGTGATTTTATTCCACAGTCCCTTATTAAGCAATTAGTCTCAGCAAAGGAAATATATATGGTACCACAACTTTGGCTTCCTTTCTTGGATCACTATTAGTCATCAATATTAACTTGTGCTTGGTCGCGTGTAGGAAATTCATGTAATAAACATAGAATGCAATGCTAAGTTTTGGCTTATAGTGTTCTCTTTTGATTTTTATTTTCGTTTTCCTTTGAACTTTTTTATTAGCATATTTTAATTTTTTTTATATGATCACGTAATATTTAAATTTATTAGATTTAACTAATTTAGTTTTGAATTAGAAGGAACTCATAAGAGGATAAAATTCTGACAATACCTATTTTCTTCATTAAAAATGTCAAACTTATTATTTTTTTTAAGATTGTTTGTCAAAAAAAAAAATTACATTTTTTCTGGAATCTAAATTGAGCTATCTCATCCTTATATGATAAGTGGTCTCTTTTATTTTTATTTTTTTTAGGGTAAAAAAATATCATTTTCTTTCCCCCACGAAAATATATAAATATAATATATACAATTTTGAAAGTAAATATGTAGTTATCAGTCACTAACATATCAAGAATGAATTGGATAGAAAATTAAGTACCATTTCCCAAATCATTTAAGTATCATTCTAAAATCATTTAATCATGCACAACGATTGTTAGTTGAGCTGAAGTTTTCTATTTATTTATGAGAGAAGAGAGTGATTGAAATAACAAACTCTATAGTACTCGCCCTTACTTTAAAAACCCACCTATTGGAAATTAATTATCATATTTATCTCTTAGTTTAGGAGATTATTAGGGATTTGATGCTTGACATTCTCCTCCCATTCATTTCAATATACAAGAAGGAAAAAATAAAAAATAAAAAAAAATATTGTAAAATAAAGGGGGAATAAGAAGAAGAATCCATTACATGTGGAGCTAGGGATGGTCTAATTGAAGAAGACAATTTGCAATGTGGTCCAAAATATAGCATATCATGTTCAAAATTGCCTTCCTTCAATATCAGTATTATATTTATCTACTACCCGTTCCTATTGACTTCTAATTGTTTGTCTTCTCATATTATTGTCTATGTAATATGAGTTAACCATTTTGAAATGTAACGAGCCTCCCTCCTTTATAACCATTCTTAAAATTTAAAAGCATTTGATCTAAATTCGAAATATTTAAAAAAAAAGATAACTCGAATTAGGTCTGATTACTATATTCTTCTCTTTTACTCCACATCCTACTAAAACCATGATCATAAGCAAGAAATTAATTTAAAGAAAAATGTAGCATTCTCTCACAAATTAGCCAGGAATTATATATATATATATATATATATATATATATATATATATGCAAGACTGTTGAAGTGCACCGTTTCATTAAAAGAGTAAGTGTTTTGTTTTGATGATCTGTTTTTTAATTAGTTAGTTTTAAATATTTAATTGTAAAGATTAGTTAGTTTGTTAGGATGTTAGCTTTTTTGTTATATCAACTCAGCTTATTAAGCTTCTATATAAATAACACTTATCTAAGTCAATGAAATACCGTAATTATTTTTTTCAATTCAATCAGTTTTATTTCATAATATCAGAATAATTATTCTGTTATTTGTTTTTTCTTTCCACAATATCTACAGATATAAATATTCATTTTTATCTGAAAGGTGATGTGAAATCCGTGCACGAAGGCCGCGATATAGTGTGAGTTCATCGCGAAGGGACGTGTTAGAAATTTTACATTAAAAATATATAATATTATTAATGAGTATATAAGTGATAAAAATCAACCACCTATATAATTAATTCTAGCCATTTTTAATAATAATTAATTCAAACCCCAATTAAAAAGTCCAATAATTATTTATGTATACATGTTATTTTCCTAAAAGAAGACGAAGTTTAGACTTGAGAACACAACAATCGCAGTCAAACTCAAACAATGTCGCCATCGATCTCTAATTCCTCTACGGAACGCGTATTAGTGTGTAATAAAGAGAAACGGTCCAGCAGAGAAAATTATAAAGAGAAGAGAGAAGAAGACAGTTTACTACCATGGCATAAATAAATAAATAAAAGGACCAATGGCAATTAATAAAAACATATATAGTAGGTAAAATCCATCAAAAACCAAATGGATATGGTCCAAATCCACGAGTAAACATATAGACCAGAGAAAGCAGCTGCCCCGGCGGTGTCACCCGAAATATCTGAATGGCAATCACGTTCCTCTGGACCACGCATCTATTAAATTTTAATAATTAATCTGTAAACCTTGTAGGGCAAACCATAAAATACTCTTTCAACGTGCACATTTACCAAATTATATGTCATTAGAATTAGCACTTACCAACAAGTTGCTGTCGGCTAAACAAAAACACACTACTTATATTGGTATTGGTAACTTCATTAATCTAAAAAAGACAGCTTTGGACTTAGTACGCTGTTTTTTTTTTTCTTTTTCTTTTTAATTAGGTTCAATTAAGAGTCTAAATTGGTGGTGTTTAGGATTATTCCAATTTATCTAAAACCATTAATTAATAAAGAATTATTAGTATTAATTGTTGAATCATATATGTAAGTTGCTAAATGAATCATACACAAACAATCAATTAAACTTTTTGTTATGATAATTGTTGTAAATGTTCTTTTTTAATTTATTTGACTCGTAATATAAATTATAGATTTAAATTTAACTCGTAATATAATATAAATTATAGATTTAAAATTATTTGACTCGAAATGCAGTATAAAACATAGATTTAAATTTTCAAAAATTCTTCTTTTATTAATTAAGAATTATATAGTTGTTATAAAAGAAGAGATATTTTCATTGTGTATCCGAAAATAAATCATAAGGAACATTTTAACAAATAAACTTTGAAAATTATATAACATGTTCTGAAAATTTCAAGCGTTGCATATAGATTATAAGAAAAGAGAAAATTATTAGTATCATCTTATAACTCGTCTAATTTATATATAATATATAAAGCTGGAACGTAAATAAACAGTAAATTTAAAATTAATTTCATTTCAAATAAATTATCATTTTACTTTTTATTCAATTAGCATTTGAATGCTTTTGAACTAAATATTATTTTGTATGCTACCTTTTTCTTTTATTAGAAAAAAAAAACAAGCAATATAAAGAAATAGCTCTCTCATCTTATAAATTCGATCCCCACTGAAAATTTAAATGTGAACGCTTTTATAGATTTTATTAATAAATACTAATTGTTGAGATTATATAATAATTGTTGAAATGTCTCATAAAGACATAACCAAATCATTTTGTCCTAGCATATATATATATAACAAATTTTGTATCACATAAAATAAAAACAAAAACAAAAAGAGAGGAAACCTGAAGATCAAGATGTTTGTGGGAGAAGCAGCAAGTTGTAACAAAGCCAAAAGAAAGGAAATAATTGCATTATCAACAACAATAGTTTGAGATTATCCGTAAACCCATTTTTTTCTTGTTCTTTTTTTATTATTTTTGGTCAATCAAGAAACAATAAGCATGAATGAATAATAAATAAATAAATAAAAGAAAAAGAAAAAGAAAAGTCGGCAACCAATCGAGCTACGAGATTAATTAAGGAGGTAATTAAGAATAGAATTATGGAAGATCTAATTAATGGGCCAGACAATAATTAGTAGGGTCATACCCTTCTGGTCCTAAACAAAGAAGATACAAAGATTTAACTAAGTCGAAAACCTTTGACGTTGACTGTGTTGTCTTATAGTGATCAAGCCAAGAAGCCAAGAACAAGAGATTCGATTCATCCATTATTGTATGTATGTGTACATAACACAGATATAACACAGATTTCATTATCAACTCCAATCGATCGGAATATAATGCGCCAACAACAAATCATTAAACCCCTATAACTACCATCCTCCATTTCAACCGCATGCAAAGACTCATGTCCACACCCTACTATTGGGAAGAAGAATTTTAATATTGATTAGAATTGAATTATGATTTCAATTACTCTAATAATATTTAAAATGTGCAATTTAGGAGTATATATATTTGGATATTTTAAAATAATTAATTAATTAATTAGAAGTATGATTGATATGTATTTTAATTAAGAGTATGTTTTGTGAATAATTGATACAATTAATATGCCTGAAAAAGTTGATTGTTGTGTAAGAATGTAACATAGATATACTCTACATTCACTTTGTGAAAAAGAAGAAAAATAAAATTAAAAATCAGAATTGTCATTTTCTTGAAACTTGTGATTAGGTCTTTTACTTAGCATATGATTTTTTAATGTGATCTAATCTTGATTGACAAATAGTCTTAAACATTATCATTTCCCATTTAGCATTTATATATGCTTTGACAGAGATCAAGCTATGATGGAGATCATTGTCTTGGACTCCATAAAAATAATAATGGTGGTCCATTTTTTTTTTTTTTTTTTTTTTATTGATGAGGATTGAGGACAGAAAGAGCCAATTTAACTCAATTATGAGGCAAACCAGGATAAGTATTAGGGCAGTCCAATTTGTATTTAGCCTTTGAAAATGAATATATGATGAAAAGAGAAAAACCTGAGGGCCACTTAATTATATATATATTGCATTGATAAAAGACCTTTTATATAACCAAAATGACATTCTCCTTCTATTGTTAATTTGCTAGATATATATCTTTTCCCTATTCTTTTATAATGAATGATCTCTTTTGCTTTTTGCTTTCTACAAAATGGTCCCCAAGATGATGATTAGTTGAAAGTTGTATGAGTATGAAAACCCTTGATGGCTATCTTTTAATTCTTTTCATTCATTCATATCAAATTAATTAATTAATTATATATATGATTCACTACAAAAAAAATTAATAAATATCAATGAAATTTACCTACATAAATAATTTTATCGATATTTACCAACGAAATATTAACAAAATAAAAATAAATAAATTTATTAATAATTACCAACGAAATATCTATAAAAATTTACCAACGAAAATATTTAGTTGGTAATATTGAGCCCGAAAAATTAACACTTTATTTTACGATATAATACTGACAAAATAACAACAAAAATATTTACCGATAGAATAGTTTCTATTGTAATTTCTAAGTGGTAAAATTTTTTAACTAAAATTAAAAAATTTTAAAAAATAAAGAATTTACCAACAAAATTTTTTTTCTTTAAATTTTTAACGATAAATTTTTTGGATAAAAATATAAAATTTTCAAAAATCGCAAAAATTAAAAGTTATTGACTGATTATCGATAGATGTTCTGATAACAAATTTTTAGTAGTAAAATTTTTAAATAAAAATTTAAAATTTTCAAAAATTGCTAAAATTAAAATTTTATGGATATAATTTTTATATTACCAATTGAAAATTTTGTTGATTAATTTTAAGTTAACAACATTAAATTCTTCATTTTCTCATAACTTTCTAACTTCTCATTTCCTTTCTTCTTTCTTCTTTTTTCTTTCATTCTTTTAACTTTTCTTTTTCTTTTTCATTTTATTCTTGCTTCTTTCTTCTTCATTCTTTTTCTTATTTTCTCTTCTTATTTCTTTTTTTCTCTTCTTATTTTTCATTCTCCTTCTTCATTACATCTTTTAATTTTTATTTTTCTTTCTTATTTTATTCTTGCTTCTTCTTTTTCTTCCTTCATTCTTTTTCTTTTTCTTCTTCTTTCCTCTTCTTTCTTCTCCATTTTCTTCTTATTTCTTTTTTTTTTTCTTAGTTTAATAAAATATTGATTATAATTATATACCATTTAATTAATTTATTTTCTTCTCATTCTTCTCCTATTTTTACTTTTAAACTTAGGAGAGTTTTAGTAAAAAAAAAAAATTTTAATCAATAATTTTATGTTAAATTAGTAGTTTTTGATATTTAGTTAAATTAGTAATTTTAATAATTTTAGTAGTTTAAACTAATCTTAAATTAATATTATTTAATTTTAATTTTTTTAATTTATTTAAATTTACTAATAGAATTTTTAAATATTAAAAATATATTTACCGATAGATTACCTACAAAATATTTTAAATTTTGAATTTTTAGATAAATTTATTAATTTTTTTTATCAATGGATTAGCATTGAAATTTTTTACTGACAAACAGAAATTAAATTAGCAATGAAAATTCATGAAAATTCCGTCACTATTATTGACTGATAAAAATCTAGCTATAAAATTTTTTTGTCTATATTCTGTCAGTAAATACATTTACTGATAGAATTTTTATATTTATCGGTGGAAAAATTCATGATTAAATTGGGAATTTCTTGTAGTGATTAGAGAAAGAGAGAGCACATGTTAATGGAAACCAACAATACTTTTAGTTTCTATATACATATCAATATCAAATCCAATATAAAAATTAACATAATAGCTAATAACGAAGTCATACTTACTTCAGCATGCCCCTCTGCCCTTTGAAACATGTTATGAAATTAATTGCAAAACCAAACCTCCCCTCAACAATTCACTGTCTAATAATAGAAAATTAGACCAAATTTTTTTTTTTAAAAAAAAAGAAAGGCACCAAATATTCACATTGAGAATCTTCTCCTCCCCCAATAAACCTATATTTAATTTTTACCCTAATAACATAATTCCTAGCTGTTGTGCAATTCAAAGGTTAAAAAAATAAAATTCTTGCAGTTTCTTCACAGAGGAGAACTTCATTAATTATATATATATATATTTTTTAAAGTGGAGTCATCGTTGTTGCAGAGATGCACGAGCAGATGCCATGAAAGTTGTAGCCTCAGCTTTCCAGCGAAGCTCAATATCTTGTGCAATTCTTCTTGCATCAATAGCGACGCCAAACAGGCCACGCTTAGTAAAGCCTACTGCATATAATCCATTTTCACCTTTCCATCCATTTGGGAATGATTTGTAGGGCATTCCATCTTTCTTCGAAAACATATTATTTTCCTGATCCATTACAACAATTTCCATGTTCATCATCGTCGGAAAATAATCTAATATTTCTGTATTACGAAATAGATAATAAGTAAATTACTGACCATCAACCAACAAGGCACGTTACTTTTGTAACCTGTGGCTAAAATAATAGCATCAAATTTTTGAATCCTTCCATCTACAAACTCCACAAAATGTTGCATTAATCTTTTTATTTCTGGGCATACCTATAAATTAATCAGAGAATATATATTATTAGTATAAATAAGTTGTTGGTTTTAGTGATGCTAGAGTTGTCTTCAGAATTGTGGAGATTGCTAAATTAATAAAAGAATAAAATTAATTACCTTAATATCCCCAGTTCTGATCTTAGCAATAGTGCCAACATCCAAAACAGGAGTTTTGCCAGTGGCATTTTTGAGTTGAATAGGACCGAGTTTAGGACGACGAAGGCCAAATTGAGAAGTATCACCAAGCAAGAAACGAGAAAGCGATAATAAAATTTGATCCACAAGCTTCATTGGAAACCACTTAAGAAGCCACATGGACAAGCCAAAAGTTGATCTTCCAAGCATCTCTCGAGGCAGGACGTGCACCTGCAAAGAAAGAAAAGTTGCTTCAAAAATTTAACCTTTTTAATCAAATAAAGAATTGGGTTTGAGGAAGATGAGTTAATGCGTCCCCCCACATCCCTATCCCGAGTTGTGTGTGAAGGTGTAACTTTTTCTGGATATATATCATTGCTATGTTATTTCCCATTCATACTTTAGAATCTGCAACACTGTCCAGACAAAAAAATATAATAATAATTTATAGATAAAAATAACACTAAAAAAAAAAAAGTAAATGGCTGTAAGATATATATGATTTTTTTTTGGAATGCTGACTATGGCTACGCATGCCAACTTATTCCAAGAAAGTGAGAGATCACTTATATATAAGTTTATAATTATATTTCAAAAATAAATATTATTAGAAATTTTAACCTCTTATATATGAAGTTAACACTCCACCACTGGACTGGAAAAAAAAAGAAGCTAAGTCAACAATAGAAAATAAAGGTTACAAGATAACTTGAGTCTTAAACAAGTAATTTCCAAAATAAAGTAGCATAAAAGACCTCATGGTTTTCCATTGTTTTTTGTCGCTTTAGAACATATTCTCAACAATACAATAATATTATGGTATATACACATATATATAAGTTAGAAAAGGGGAGAAACCCCACTATTCTCAATTGTAAAATAATTAAGACATTTCACAAGAAATATTGGTGCAATACATTAGAATTTATGGTCCCCAATAGGTCAATTCATATGTAAAAACTTCAAATTTTGAGATTTTAATATTTTGAGTAGAATTCTGAGATATGTTTATATGAATACTTTAATTAATTATATAACTCATTTAGATTTCGATTAAAAATATATATATATATATATAATAAAAAATTGAAAGTATACATAAAATAATAATTTTGAATTTTACGTTAAAAAAATAAAGAAAATTCCAAGAATGTCATGGAAAAAAAAAAAGGAATTGGAGAAGTAATATAATTAAGATAGGTATATATGCTCACCGAGTCTCTAACAACAATTGAAGGGCGAGCATGATAATTGCAAAGATCCAAGCAAACCTCCATGCCAGAATTTCCACAGCCAACTACCAAAACTTTCTTCCCTCGAAACAATTTTCCACTTTTATAAGAACTTGTATGAATAATAGGACCTTCAAAATCAGCCATTCCATCAATATGAGGCACAACCTCATCAGCATTTTCACCACTGGCAACAATTAACCATTGGCAAACATATTCAAATTCTTCTTGTTTTCGCCCTAGAGACTTAACTCTCCAAAACCCACATTGATAATCAAACTCCGCACTCACCACTGTATTATTAAAAACTGGGTCTAAACCAAATTTATGAACGTAATCCACTAAGTAGGCAACAAACTGTTGTTTGGTTGGGTAAGTAGGAAAATTAGATGGGAATGGCATTAAAGGAAGTTGACAAAATTGCTTAGGAAGATGAAGACGAAGACGATCATAAGTTTTGAGTTGCCATAAAGAAGCTATACAATTAGCTCTTTCCAGAATTAAACTAGGAACTCCTCTTTCTTTAAGACAAGCAGCTGTAGCTAAACCTGAAGGACCAGCACCAACTATAACAGCTCCAGGTACCCATATGCATCTACTTGGTGTTGGTGAAGATGACGATATGACTATTTTCTTGTTGATATAAGAGAGGTCATGGACTCTTTTCCCTTCCACTTCTTTCAAGTAATAATCCATTAATTGTGGGGAACTGAGGATTACTGAAAACTAAAAAAGAAAACTTGTAATTAACTAATAAAACTAATTAGCTAGCTTGGAAGTTGATAGAAAACAGGAAACTAATAAAAGTAATTAAGAAACAAGAATCATTTTTTAACACAAAATAGGAGATATGATGCATGAGAGAGATGTTTATAGAGTGAAAGAGAGAGAGACAGAGTTTTATCTTATCTAAAACTAAAAAATTAAGAGAAACAAAGAGAGAGATTTGGAATTCCTGGATTTGTGGAAAATATGGATTGAATTTGAGAAGGTCTTATCTCCTTTGTGAAACAGGGGGGATTTTTTATGATATAATTGAAGTTTGATCGATAGATGGATCGATCCTCTAGTTTTTGTTCAAATATTAGAAGAGAAAATGAAGGGAGAATACTTCGGACCCTAAAACTAACTTCCATTAACCAACTACCTTTTATCTTAGAGATTGAAAATGAGAAAAACAAGTAAAACAACCTATGCTTTTAATGACTCTGCTGATTTGCACACGAGAGATTATGATACTGCACAAACTAATATATAAATATTAATTTGTGTTATTATTTATAATAAATTGATACGTGGATTTTTAATTTGAATATTTGTTTGACCCACAAATTGTGATGGATGGAGAATCTCTAGAGGAATGGATGGAATTAAAACTCTGACCCTATTGCTATTGATAACCCAATTGACGGTCCCTAACCATTTGATTTGAAGGCTTTCATAGGCTAGTCATTATGTTCCTTTTGACCAATCTTACTAAGGTTTCGTAGACTACTCAATCGATTGTTGAGTCCAACTTTTTTTCATCATGTGTCATATTTCTTGTTTAATATTTTTTATGTGTTATACCATCGATAAAAATATATTAATTATCAAAATATTTTAAAAAATAAATAATATATTATATAAAATAAAAAAAATAAACACACAATAAAATAAGAAATTCAAACAATAAATTATTATACATCCAAAGTCACAATATTAATGTTATTAAATTAATTAATCAGATGCATCTAAGATTAAGTCACAATTTTTATGTTAATGAAATTAATTAATCCCATGTACTTAAAATTTACTGCCCATTTAATTTAATTTTTTAACAGTAAGTGTCTAATGTAATACTATAAGAAAATTGATAAATCAAAATTATATATTTTTAATTATTAGCTTTTATAAAATTTATAATTAAATTTTATATTTTGAATCAATTAACTTTGAAATACAAAATTAGCTTTTATAAAAAAATATTAAAATTTAAAAAAATTATGAAAATACTTATCAGTACTAATTAAATTTTTTATGTTGATGTTTAAATATTTAAATATCTATATGTATTTACATAATTAAATATAAATAAAATAAAATATAATTATTTTTATTAATATATTTTATGTGTAATGATAATATTATTAATTACATACCATTAAAATTTATTATTATAAAGACTCCCACTACGAAAGCGGTGAATTTAAAATATTAAATTAAAATAACACGTTAATAAACAGCAGAAAATCACACATAAAAAATATAATAAAAAATTAAAAACATATAGCTAATTTCTATCTAGATAATATGTTTAACTGGTTTAGATCATAATTGAGTTCTAAAATAATAAATTATTTGGAGTCAATTTGGGTTAAATAGTTAAAATTATAATATATAAAATAATGTTTTTATTTATTATTTTACAATCTCACTCCATTTTCAATGTTAGATTATCAAATACTCAATAATCATATTTGATTGCTAATAGTAAATAGGTAATAGTTATTGCTAAATCAAACATATCCTAATTTTCATACAAAATGAGAGATACAAAAGCTATTTCATGTTTTTGCCCAAAAAACAATACAGTCTCGTAGTTCCAAGTGGTATTTATCAGAATACAATAATTCCATATCTCTGAAATAACTTGGTTCTTTTGCATTAAGTGGGAGCGCCAACTACCTTAACATCTGATTGAAAAACAAAAATATGTTGGTTATCCATAAAGTACCCAGTTCGGTTTTTATAAAAAAGGAAAAGGTTGGCTAGCTGCAACATACATCACAATCACACGCTTCCTTCTCTTGCATTTCCAAAAGTCACAAGAATTAAGAAATGTGCATTATAAACAATCATTAATCCATTTGCATATTCGTAGTCAGTTTAAATTTTCTATCTTATTTTTTATCTTATTTTTTATTTTATATTTTTTTTATATATTATATTATTTATAAAAAAATATTAACTATCAAAATATTTTAAAAAAAAATTAAGACGTATAAAAGAGATATAAAATAAAAGATGAAATATAAAATGAGACAAATAATTTATATTAGAACACAGTTGATACATCTATCTATCTGCAAATTAATAATAGTCCCAATCAAATATTAGCATTTAACGTCTCCAAATTTTTTTTTAGCTCTTTTTGTGCAATTAAATTTTAATGATTAAAAATTTATTGGCACTCACTGATAGGAGTATACAAAGAATGGGTGATATTGAGTTTTTATAAATTTCTCCTTCTATTATTCCTACATTATACATAATAAATTGATAATTTTATAAGAATAAACTAAAATCTCCATACTCCTTTCAATTTACACATGATACATGCATATATGGATTTATCTCAAAATAATAAGTAAATTTACTTTGGTATCAATTAGCTTATAATGAATCACTAAAATTAATTAACAATATGCCTTTACAAAATTCTAGAACTTATATGTGGAAACTGTATATAGATTTAGGAGAATCTAATTTTAAAATTAACTGTTAAGATTGGAGAGTTTATTTTTATATTAAAATTATAATGTTTTTATCTTTAATCAATATAAGATTTACACGTTTTATTTTATTTTAACATTTTTTTTTCAAGTGATAATTAAATATTTTTTTTATTTTTCATAAATTTAATTGTCACTTGACATGCAAGTTGTGACTCAAGTGACTCAAGTAAATTAAACTCATTCTTTTGCAAGTCCAAGAGTCCATCTGAATATAATAACTCATTCATATTTCAAGTTTAGAAATAATTAAAATTTTAATTCCGATATATATTTAAAATAATTAACTTTAAAAGTTAGTCATTAATAATTGAGAAATTATTTTTATTCTAATATCATAAATTTTTTCATATTTAATCAACATAAAATTTTCAGATTTTATATATATTCTAATAATAGGAAGCGAAGTATTATATTTAATTTGGATCCTATCATTATTCTAAAAGAAAAAAAAAAAACAGCCTACTATACTGTTGTCATGTGGAAACAAAGTACAATATCTTCCACTCCCACGATACCTCCTCCTCTTTGTATATTCAATATTCAAATATTGTTCTCTTGAAAGATTCTTTCCCTCCCCAAAACTTCCTTTGAAGCGTGCATCAAAAAGAACTGTTACCCATTCCTTTTTAGTTTTCCTTTCCATTTGGCATTTCCAATACAAACATATGCCATGTTTTTCCTGTTTACGTCCACTCCACGCCTAAATGTTCTATTTCCAATCTACCCAAGTAATTAATTACCAAACTAAATGCTTTTAGTTATTTAGGTTTGTTTTGTTTTAGTCATTGCCTCTCTAGCAATTAACGGTAAATGAGTTAGTAACTAACAGTTTGCTGTCAATGATTGGGATATTTGACATAACAATTATGAGTTATAATTTTGAACATTTGATAGTTAAAGTTTGAAATATTATTTTAAATATTAGATTTAATAAGCACTTCAAATTAACGGTTAAGAACTCAAATATCAAATATGAACTTCTAATATTTCATTGAAATGAATGTTCAGTTTAAGACGATTTCAAAAATATTATTCAATATTTTTATTATCAGACTATATAAAAGTATTTTCTTTTCTTAAAAAATCTCTTAATGGCTGAAATATGTTAAAAAAAATTATTTCGTACGATAAATGAAAGTCATTTTATCATATATTAAAAAAAATATATACGTAATCCTCTTTTAATTGAATACATAATACACATATTAAATTTAAAAATATGTTTTCTTAAATTGTTTGAAAAATAAATTTAATTTTGATTGACATGATTACTTAGGATATCTCTAATAATCTAAATAAAATGAAATTGAAAGCCATCCAATAGAATTTATAGTGATAAGTATGCATATATTGGCTCTGCTGAGATCTAGCTTTTGCCCCTTATCTTAAGGTCACAACAAGCTATTGACCAAATCATTTAGATTCATTCGAATTTGGATAATTCACAAAGAAATAAAAATATTACACATTATAAAATATGGGTTTTGTTAGTTACAGAATGTTCATAGACCAGACCTATTCAGAATCCATTATCAGATCTTGATCCTCATCATCCTTCAACTTTGCACATCTAACGATACTCAATCTGGACATGCTAATAGTTTAATTTTATCATCAATTTAAAAAAAAAAAACATTATTTTTAAATCAATAATTATAAATACTTAGTGTAATGCAATGCATAATCACATTGATCTATTGGATGCAGTACGAATCGTACTTGGGAAGCACATAAGCACCAAAGAAGAATTTGATTTGGTCTTGTGCTTAGTGACTAATTTCGATGTCTTTGGATTATTCCCTTCAATTAATATTAAAATATGATTAATTACATTTGAAGACCAATAAACGACACACACATGCACTCACTAATGAGCTTAGATTGCCTTCATAAGCTCATTAAGAAGCGTTTTCTCACTAAATCAAAGGTTAAGCATTGGCTAAAGTGAAAGGTTAATTGATAAACAATGAGTGCTAAATTCACACCTCAAAACTAAAAATATTAAATTTTAAATATATTTTACAAAATTTTATAAAATTCATTTTTATACATATCAAATAAAATCTAAGCTAACTTTTTCCCATTGGATCACTATAAAACTTGATTAAAGACGTCTCCTACTCTTAGTTCTAAGTGGTATATATGATATGAAACCTCATCACATTTTTAATTCTAATTAGAATTGAGATTTTAATATTATAATAAAATGATTTTGCCGATTAATTTTCACATATAATTGTTGAGAAACAGGGTATATAAACAAGAGTGAAAGCGATCAAGCAGAACAGTAAGATAAAAAATACAAGAATTAACGAGATTCGGCAATGTGTCTACGTTCTCGGGAGCAGAGTGGCTGAAGTTTTTATTATTCAGAGAGATAAAAAACGCTAGGGTTACAAATACAATATATATATATAACCCATGGTACATTTACATAATTACCCTGTACCATACCGAGGGGCGTTGCCCCCGCACCCCCAATCCACTAATCAAACCCGCACATGACTAGGATATCCCCCGATCGGACAGATGCTGTCGCTCCGCTCCGTTCGCTCACTCCGCTTCGCTCCAGCATCTGTGCCTTTGTTTCGGTATGAGTCATATACAACAATAATATTAATTGGTATGTTTTAATATAATTAAAAATATAAAAAAAAATTGCAAATAAAAAATTAATATAAACTTTGATCAATAAAATAAATAATAAAATTTACTTATTAATTAAATTAAACTCATAGAATATATAGAACTTTCTAAAATAATAATTATATATATATATTAACATCTCTCCATAGCCTTTACAAAGTTCCTATAGGTAGCCAGCTAGGTCGCTTTCTAATCATGTTATTAAGGTGGAATTTAAGGTTTTGTACATGCAGATTTTTTGTTTGAGGTAGCTTTAGCATTGTGGGGACTTAAAATATTAATTAGTGGGTCTAACACTACGTTTATTAATAGCTTTTTCTTTTTAATATTTCTAATATTTTGGGTTATTATAGGAAATCTCTTGTTAAGCCAACTCCAAATCATTTTCAAATCATATATATAAAAGTATAGCAAAAGTGATCAGTGGCAGAGCCACTTATATGGGAGCGTGTGCACAAGCACACCTAAAAAAAATTATCTGTATATTTATATTATGTAAATTTATGACACCTTTGAATTTATTTAAATACTCCTCTTAAATTTATAAAAAATTAATATTTATAATACACAGTAATTAAATTCATTAATAAATAATTCATTAATTAAAAACACTTAAATCTAAAAAATAATTTACTATCCAATCTCACAAATAAATTTAAGTAAATATTCAATAGAATTTAGAGTTGGATTAAAAATTAGGTTGTTTGTTTTTTATTTATTAATTTTTTGGAAGTAATATACTTATATTAAAATTGAATAAAAAATTAAATTATTTATTTTTTTAAACATCCTATCAATTTATTTTTTTTAATATATTTTATATTTTTTAATTTTAATATTAAAAAAATAATATTACCTCTAACTTTAAGATTCTGACTCCACCACTGCAAGTGATATAAAGTGTATATAATAATAATTAACTAAATTAAAAACAATGACAAAAGAGACAAATATTCTTGTCTCTTGTCTTATCTTCTGTCATTTTGTGCTTAATTTGGTTCTCTACTTATTCTTTAATTCCCCAATCTTTAACCAAAGCATAACAAAATAATTTAATTATAAAAAGCTAATCGATCGCCTCTTTGTGAAATTTTTATGTTAGATTTGTCTACCGGATTATGGGAAATTTTGTAAAATATATATATATATATATATATATATATATATATATATATATATATATTATTAACAATTAATAATTATTATAAACAATTAAATTAAACGGGTCTAAATTTCTTACTCATAAATTTTATTAATGAATAAAAACATGTTTATAAACTTTTTATAGATAAAATAAGACTTATTATGTTACTTTTTTTTATTTTAAATTTCAATCTAATAATTAAAGGTATATATGATTTTTTTTTTTTTTTGTCTTCATTGTGATCTTGTATAATCACATATGATTTTATGTAAGCATTATCGACATAATATAATTATCCCCTTTTCATTCTTTATTTTTATTATTATTTTTTTGAATCATGCATGATTTTCTTAGTCAGAGAAGGAGAATTCTAGGGAATAATTGCGGCAAGTCCAATATAATTTCAATTTGTGTAATGGAAGAGCATAAATAAGGTCAATTTTGTTTCTTTATATTCATGAAATTATAGTTTTATTATGATTTTTTTTTTTTTTTTTTTTTTGTGTAATTTTTAGTGAGAAGAAAGCTTTTTTTCCCTTCTGCAATTCTTTTTTTGTTTTTCTTTTTTGAAATATAAAATGCCACATAACCCTTATAAAAATGCATGTTATTACGTGTATTGTTGACTGTGTTTTTTGTGTTTAATAAATATAAAATTAGTAAATTCAAGAGTAAAATTAGACACATTAAAAGTTCAAGGCGCTACACAACTTTCTTTTTTTATATCATGAATTCTATCTCGATATAAAAAAATATATATATTTAAACAAAAATCATATTTTTTTAATTTC
Organism: Aleurites moluccanus; assembly: GCA_948193065.1. Classification (NCBI taxonomy): domain Eukaryota; kingdom Viridiplantae; phylum Streptophyta; class Magnoliopsida; order Malpighiales; family Euphorbiaceae; genus Aleurites; species Aleurites moluccanus. Next base: position 11,536 of record CANXYC012445131.1, on the reverse strand, counting down.
AAAAATATAATATAAGAACGATTAATTCGTAATTTAATGAAATAAATAGAATTTAAAAAGATGGAAGTTGATAGGAATGAAAGAGAAAAAAAATAATTTATTTTAATAACATTAATATTTAATTAATTCAATTAAAATAAGCACAAGGCAACTACTAATTTGATATATAATTAAGAATGTAGGTCAGTGTTTAACCTAATCTCACCATTTTTCAATACTCTCTAATTTATTTTTTTTTAGCAGTAAAGAGGAAATAATCGATTTTAAATCTGTTGTCTAGAAAATATGTACTTATTACTAAACTATATTCGGATATTCTAATTAAATTGTTGAGTTTAATTTAAAATAATTATTAAAAAAAGGCTTTTTTTTTTTTGAAATATGTGAATTAACTTACAAGTCACACAACAGACAACTCAGATATTAAGTTAAGGAAGCTAAAAACAGCTTTTTTGAGCTGGTAGACAATATTGTTAACCCACAGAAGAATTAATTAAGAACTAATGAGGAAGATTAGAAGGTCCTAATATATATATTAAATGCTTTAATTCAAAATGATATAGGCTTAAACTTGCTATGGCCTGTGGGCTTCATCTAGGTCCAAAAATAATTAAGAACTGGTTAATGGTTACACGGCCCAATTATTTTGGGTTGAATCGCAATTAAGTTGTTCAATTTTCAGCCCAATAATGATAAAAAAAAAAATCCTGCTATATTCTATCAGAAAAATTGGTCATTTTGATCTCTCTCTTGCTTTTTTAATTCATTGGCAGATCATCTGAAATTATAGTTTTTATTATATTTCAAATTTTACTAGAACTTGTTATGTTTAAATGAAATTTATAAAATTTTGTGATATTTCTTTGAAATTGTAAATTTTCTTATTTGATATCAAAAAATATTTATTTCTTTTTTTTTTTTAACATAAGAAAGGGAGGAATTGACCTTGGATAAACACAGAAAAATATACACTTATCGCTAGACTATTTTTTGATATGCAAAAAATATTTATTTCATTCTTTGGATTTAATATAATTAAATTAAATTTTATCATTAATAAATTAATTTTATACATTAAATAAATTTATCTATATTAGGATCCTCTTGTATTAGAATTAACATAATAGATCATATTAATAAAATATCTTTCACTGATATAAAATAAATAAGATTTCATTTGGAGAGTATGGAATTAGAGTTGAAATTGAAATTGAAATTTTTAATTTCAGTATTTAGCAGTTATCTAGAATTAGAATTGAAATTCTAACTACAATTTTATGAAATTGTAATATAACTAAAATTTCAATTTCATAATTTCATTCTCAACTTATAAGAATTACAATTTCACAATCACCACTACATTCTTTCTCTCACCGCCACCCTCAGCACTATCACCATCGCCACTGTCACCATCATCTCTATTTTTAGAGCCAGCATCAACGATAGTGGTTTGTCTGACAGTCATTATTAACGATGATGATTCGTTGGACCGTCACCGTAATCGCCGACGACGATGACTCATCGGACTATCATTGTCGATGATCCATCACCCTCGACGCTACCGCTAGTGGTCCATTACCACTTTCAACTCAAATAAATACTTTCATCATTAATTTTTTTATTTAATTTTAATTTTAATTTTTTTCAACATTATTCTAATTTTAAAAAATTAGAATTAAAATTTAAATTCTCAATTTAAATTCTAATTCTTGTCCCTAATCGAAATCTAATAAATATTCATTTTTTACTTTAAAAAAAAAATATTGTAAGATGCTACCATACAAAATAATTAGAATCATAATATCTATTTAACAAGGACAGGGTAAATTAATAGTTGAAAACGAACATATCTTTTCTCTCTCTCTTAATGCACCAAAAATAAAATATTATTTATGTATTAGTAGTGATATCACTCAGACATCACATGCATTATTTTATTTGGGTTCAATCCATAAACAAATGAGTGGATCATTGGATGGATTCAGCAATATATTAGGCATATTGTACATCACACCTATAATTTAATTTGTTATTTAGTGGTAATGCCTGCAATTAAATTAAATATATTATTTAAAAAGTTTATAAAAGTATTATTCAACCAGTGAATGTCACATACGTGATTATGAGTGGGCAATATTTAACCACATTTCCAAATAAAACGACAATTAACCTAAACAAATGGTCCAGATTTCTTCATCTATGTGATAATGACTTTTATTGTATCATCAACTGGCAAGTGTCAAAATTTTTATATATTTAAATCAAATGAGCAAAATTAAAAAAATAAAAATAAAATAGATTATACTCTGTTTAACTGAATTGTATTGGAAATATTGTAGTCAAAATATCTTAAATTAATTTGAAAACACTATAGTGTGGTTGTTCATATTTTTTATTTTATTGTATGTTATATTTTTTGTTCCATAAATTTTTTTATACTTCACATATTTTTTTTAAATATTTTGATTGTTAATTATTTTTCATAAATAATGTATCGTATAAAAAAAATATAAAATAAGAAGTGAGATATATAATGAGACAGAAAATTCAGATTACTATAACGGATTATGTTTTAAATGATTGAGTATTTGATATTTGTTTGTAAATACAAGTTTTAAATAAAATATGATAAAACTCATATTTTTTAAGAGTTGTAGGAAATAAATTTTTAATAAATATTAAATTTTGAAATAAATATTTTCAAACACCCAGTAACATAACTCACATCACAGTTTTTTTAATAATTTTAAAATTGGATCGGTTAAAAAATTGATAAAATCATAGGATCAAAAATCTGACTGAAATCAAACTGATTAAACATAAAAAAAAATAAAAATAAAAAAATTGATATATATAAATAAATATAATATAATTATGATTAAATTAATAATTTATATAATGTCAATCCAATAACATTGAGTCAACATTTATATATATATAGTAAGTTATGAATATTCACTTATTTAAATATTTATTCATGTAATAAAGTCATAATTTTAGTATTAGATAAAATTAAAATAAAATTATTAAAATTTTTTTAATTTTTTTAACATATATTTTTACTTGATAAAAATAATATTTTAATAAAAAAAATAATATATTCAAACTAAAAAAATTAGTCTAATTCAACTAATTAATTAATTAATTAATTAATTTTTTATTTAATTTTTTAAAAATAAATAAAAATAAATTATCCGACTCAACTTTTAATTCAATTACCAAATTTTTCAATTCCATAACACGCTTGAATCCGATTTTTATAACGATCGGTTTTTGCTTTTAGGATAAATTATTTCTCTATCCGTAAAATTTAAGATGAAAATTCTTTTATAAAATAATGAATTTTTTTCTGTGGTGGCCCAGGTGTAGGCCCCTACCAATAAATCATCAAAGCTCCACCGTCCGCTCACTGTAACATAGAAATGCTAATTAGCTCTGTTAAAACCATGTTTGGTTACAATGAAAATGAAGGAAATAGAAAGAAAAATGAATGAAATTCAGAGAGTGTATGTATTTCTGAATTTCGCAGTGGTCGATTTTGGCAAGCCTGGGATCGCGAGATGCCAAGGTACAGCTAGGTGGAGCTAGTGGTTACAGTCGCCATCGAAGGATTGGACTTGGCTTGCCGATCGGATCGCCGATATGGTGGATCACGTTTTTATTTTTTATTTTTATTTTTCTTCTCTTTTAATTGCAAAGTTATTCTCAATAAGCAACATGACGTTTTATTTTTCTCTGTCGTTGGCTGTTGAATAGCCGTCGATACTGAGCAGAGATGATGGTGGTGATTGGTTGTGGTCCAGCTAGTGGAGCTCTTGCTGCAGAATCAGCTAAATTGAGATTAAATATTGGACTTATTGGTCCTTGTCTTCCTTTTACTAATAATTATGGTGTATGGGATGATGAATTTAAAGGTGACATTTGTCGATGAAATTCTCTTTATTTCAAATTTCCAATCAAGCAAATTGGTTACTTAAAACTTCATCAGGCCATTGGTTCCACTTTTACAGTTGAATTTTTTACCTGTTCCTTTATTTACATTTCTATGCCATCAAATTTAAAATAGAGATGTAATAATATTTTAAAATTTTAAAAAATAAAATAATTTTTTAAATATTTAGATGATTAATTTAAAATATTAATTTAAAATTTAATATAACTTTTTTTTTAAATAATTTTTTTAAAATTCTATTTCTACTCAAATATCTTCTAAATTTAATTGTAATGAAGCTAAATTTTAAAATTATAAGGATGAAATATTAAGTTATTATGAATATTTGACAATTTAATTATTAAAATAAATTATTCACGATAACTTAAAAAAAATCACTTAAAATTATATTTGAAAAGTTAAATATCTCAAAAATAGGTTTGGAGATTAATGTTTATTTATTTTCACGTTTCATTATAATAATTACAGTGAAACGTGATAGCACCCCCAACCACAGTGATGGTTTCAACGTCCACGATGATTGTGTGTGCCAGAGGTGCACCACAACATTAGGGTCTGGGCTCGATGGGGTGGGGGTGGGCCCAGGCCTTGCGTCCATGTGAATGAATACTCAAAAGCGATAGCATTGGAAGCTAATACGTGCCACTCCCAGCTCTTACACTCCCCACGTGGATGCATTAGACGAGGACTAGTGGTTCCCGCCTTTTTATTTTTTTTTTAATAGAAAGACGAGCCCATATTGACGGCGACGTGCGGACGAACCATCTCTTTTTCCTGTCCCTCTTAGCCCTAATTATCAAAATCGAACCAAATCAATTGATCAAATAAAAAAAATTTAAAATTAAATTAAAAATAAATCGATCAATCTTTTTTATCTGTTTCAAAAAGATCGAATAAAAATCAAAGAATCGATCAAATTAAATTAATTTTTTCAGTTGGAGCGAATCAATTTTTTTTAAAAAAAAATTAATAAAAATAATGTCGTTTTTATAAAAAAAAAAATAACGTCGTTTTGAATTAAAATAAATTAAAAGAAATTCAATAATTTCGTTTCAATTTTACTCGACGTTAAAATTATAATCTTATTACATATTATTTTATTGCATGAGTAAATATTTAAACAAGTAATATATATCTAACTTTTAATTTAATGTGATTAAATTAACACCATAAAAAATATGACTTTGTATAAATTTTTTATGTAGTCATAATTATATTATATTTATTTTTATCATATATATAATAAATATCAAATTATATATGTAGATTGATTTTTTTTTATTTGAAACTCTGGCTCTTTATCTTCAATGATTTTTTAATTGATTCAATTCTGAAAATATTACTCTTATTATTATTATTACTCCCTCCGTCCAAAAAATTAAAAATAATCATATTTGACCGTATCAAAATATAATCATATTTCCCCTTTTAAAATAATTTGAAAAAGATAATTTGAATTTTGTTGCTATTTTGAATTAATTATTTTATAATCTGCAATTTAAGAGTACTTATTATAATAATACTCTTTCATCCAAAAAAGATAATTTTATTTTATTTAATTTATATATTAAAAATTTTAATTATTTTTAATTTATTATATTAATTTTATCATTTTATTTTTAAAATATTCATACATAAATTACTTATATTATATATTTTTTAATATTATTATTTTTAATATTTTTAATAATTAAAATATTCATATTTTTAGCCTAAATTTATCATTTCAACATAAAAAAAATATAAAATTTAATTATATTTGTGATTATATTAATATGAATTAATAAAAAATATATATTTGATAATTATCTATTAAATTAATATTTTAAAAAATAAAATAAATTATAATTTGAGACTAAAGAAAAAGAAAAATATGATTATTTTTTTTAAACTGTGAGAGTATTTTTTATAGAATTAGTTAATATTTTTAACTAATTAACTCACCTTTTAACAAATTTAATTTTTTTTCTTTTATGACTCAAATGACACATTACTTCTTATTAAAAAGATAAAGTGTTTATGTTGATGGGTTATTATCACAGTAATTGCAAATTTGATGATAACTAATAAATTTAAATAAATAGAGAATTATTGGTTTCACAAAGAAGCAAGTTTAAGTACAGACATAAAAAATTGTCTTATTATTTAGACTAATGAATGTCTGGATTGATTCGATTCAATATATTAACTAATAAGACTAAGCAAATAACTATAAAGAAACAAAAAAAAGTAAAACTAAAGGTTGTTAACAATTGTGGTAAGTCTTAGGATTTAGACTTCAACTAATACTTCGTTTGTGTTCAATATACGTTTTGATTGATTTATCAGTACTTCTTTGGGGGTGTTTGGTAGAACGATGACTAAATGTGCGATTGATATAAAAGTGCGATTGTCAAATCATCAATCGCTAAAAACAGCTTATGAAATTTGTCAATTAAAGAGAAATTTTATTATAATCGGAGTTTTTAGTTGGCCAACCAAACATTATAAATTTTCTCAATTGACGATGTGTATGTTGGCAATCGGCAATTAGGGGTGTTTAGTTGGCCAACCAAACAATCCCTCAGTATATGCAAAATTCTCTCAAAGCAAAATGCAAGTACTCAATCAATTCTATTTCTATTATCGTGATTTGGATAATTGATTGAATTTATTAAACCATGTTAAGAGTGATCAAAATCATTTAGATATGTTCATATTTATACGCAACAATTCTCTTAAATCTAATATCTCTTTGAACGAACACTATATTTTCACAATCATTATTGAAAATCAAAAGCAATGGATTAATTTCATCAAACACATAAAGATCTACATGCTATATGTTAATCTACATCTAAATCTTAGTAAAAGATTTAGCTACCCATGATAGAAATTAAAGAATACATAGCAAATCTCAAGGTAATAATTATTATCATTAACTGAAATTGAATTATAAAATCAATACAAGAGTAGAGATAAATTTACATTAGGTTAAGGGGCATATGTCTCATCTTAAATTTTTAATTTTTTAGGTTAAATTATAATTTAATTCTTAAAATTTAAGAAAATTACTTAAATGATTTTTTAATTTTAAAAATTAACTCTTTAATTCTTAATAAATTATTATTTAGTCATATTCTTTTTTTTATTTATTTATTTTCTTTCATTTTTTTTTCATAATTTCTTTCAGTTTCTTTCCCAATGATATTATAATGATTTTTGGTCATTTATAATTAAAATATATGCATGGTGTTTTTTATTATTTTTTATATTTTTAAATAAATTTATTTTATCACCATAGTATTCATTTTTTAAATTTTTATAACCATTCCTGAATATGAAAAGTGTCTTCTCTTTTTAAAATTTTTGCGTTCGACCACGTTCTTAATAGAAAACTAAGGGGTAGTTGCAAAATTCCAAATTTGGGCTTGGAGATGGTCCTCCAAACTTAGATTATTCAAATCATTGCTCAAGTCTAAAATCTAATTAAAGAATTGAAAAGGAAATATTCTAAATCTAAATATAGATAAAATTTACTCGTAATTCTATTATGCTATTACTATATTTGTATGTTTGTCATAAAATAGGGAAAATGATGTATTTTTAGATTCCCTGATTGCTTAAGTATAAGATTGCGAAAGAATTTTATTATTGTTCCCCGAAGGCACACAGCTTGTGTTGTTTTCTACACGGCCCGCGTTACCTTTCTTCACGCGAATCCTTATGGATTAGCATGGCCCCTGTAAAAATCTTGGAAGCAGGAAGGCCTGCAGATTTGGAAACTCTTGGTTTTGATTTTCAGACATAGTCTGTGTAAGAATAGGGATATAGCCCATGTGGCCTCTGGTCTGCACTCCTAATTCTAATTGCTATATTTTCTTCTAAAATCTTGCATTAACTTGTGTTTGGGCATGAGAAACCTCATTAAAGAGTATTTGATGAAATAAATACGAATTATAGCTTGGAATAAGCCAAAGCATGAAGAATGAAGATGAATTGTACCAAATATATATACCACAATTATGAGCATAATATAATGACGGTTGGAAACTAGATTTTGACTTTTGAACTCACAACTATTAGTATGAAGTGTTTGGTAAACTCAGTATGTGAAATAATGTTTTAAAATATAGTTTCAGTAATTGAAATAACGTTTTAAAATATAGTAGTTAATAACTTAAAATTATAACAGAAACACTGAAAGTTAAATTTTCTAGCTTTAACCTAAGCCCACTAACTACTAGTTGCTTGCTGACCGCCAACGGCTAAATAAAAAATGCCCAATTTTTTTTTAATAAATCAACTTTTGTCTAAGACCTAATTTGTCACAGCTTAAAAAAAAATTATTTTTTTAAAAGTGATATTTCTAAAACTAATTAACTATATGTTTGACTTTGGTAAAATATAATTTAAAAACTGCTTATAAACTCATAAAGATATTTTTGTTTATTAATTTTATAAAATTAGCTACGCGTTTAATTTAAAATTCAGTTTTTTTGAAAAGTTTCAATTTCTAACTTATCTAAATAGTTGAATTTTAACTATCTAGATAATTATTTTTATTAATTTTGATATTTGCCAAACACTATAAACTGAGTCAAAATCAACTTCTCATTCAAAAAAACTGTTTTTTCCTTTTCAAAAGTTGTGCCAAACGGACACTACTACTATTTCAAATAATTTCTGAAATTATGAAACTTAAATTCAAGCGTTTAGTCTAAAATAAATTAATTAATTTAGGAAAAATTAATCTTTAAAGTATTACGTTACTGGTAATTAATTTGGTGTGACTTTAAATTAATATAAGCTTAATTTGGTTTCGTAGTTTTGAACTTTTGTCGTTCACGAAGAGAAAATTCGCATCTAGCAAGTCACGCAAGTGGCACGTGAGGGTGATAAGGGAGGCAAAGGCAAGAAAGAAAACAAGAAGAGCCATCTCAGGTGTGGGACAGTTCACAGAATTAAAGAAAGTGCCGGGCCCTACCATATATTAAAAGATGGATCATCTGATCTGAAAAAATGTCCCATTGTCATCTGAAAGAGCCAAATGTCACATCATTTTTCTTTTTTATTAAATTCTGATTCTCCGAAATATTTGACTTTCACCGCTGCCACCTTCAGTTTTGCCTACAGCGGCAGGCATAATACGGTTCGTTTTTGTATATGTGGCATTTTCTGATTGGCTAAACCCGCAAGCTGAGTGGTGTCTCTGTCTCTTTTATGTCTTTAACCGCCTCCTTCATGCTCCCTTTCTTTCTGAAATTCACAGGTCCCATATCAAAAAGGTTCAACGGCTTTTTTGAGTTAATACAGCTCCAAATAATGTCCACACTTTTTAGTTTTGATGATGACTAGATTAACATTTTTTCTTAAATTTTATTTTATGCATGGATGTAAATATTATACAAAAACTATATATATACTTGAAATAACAATTTTTATTAATTTATTTTTTATTACAAATATTATAAATTTATAAAAATATTAATTTTAAAAATTAATTATTAAAATTAAAAAGTCTAATTATATATAAGTTTGTTTAATATTTTATATCTAATTAAATGCCATGTATATATTTTAATTTTTTATATATAATTTCAAAATATTTTATGACAAGTAAAATGTTATTAGACTATTTTTAAAAATAAAAATTAAAAAAAATATTTATTAAATTAATAAAAATTTATATTATATTAAATCAGATTCAATAAATTTAAATATTATATAATCATTAAAAAAAATTATATAATCATCAATAACATATTTAATAGAAGTGATTTAAAAAAATAGATGAAATTAAATATAGTTACAAGTGAAATTATTCCAGCAAGCTAGCTTTTATTTTTTTCATTTGTTTTCTTGTTCAGTAGTCTATTGATTTATTTTTGAATAATCTCTATTAATTAAATACATATAATTTTCATAAATATGTATATATTACGACATAATTAAATCAACCTTTTTTTTTTACAACAATTATTAAGCAGAAAAGTGATAAAAAGTAATATTTTCCAAAAGGCAAAAATAATACAGAAAATAGAATACAAGATAAATCTTGTGAATAGCCGCTAAAAGCCACCACCTAAAAGCGAAAATGGATAAGGCGGTGGTGGGGGTCTAGCATCCACCCCCGCCTCCAGTTCTCCAAAATCACCGCCATAACCTATCAAATTATTCCCTGACGGAGACACTGCCACACTGACACTATTCCCAATCCCTACACCCGTTGAAGAAACTGATGTAAACGGACTAGCCGCTGCTAACCACCCAATTGGATTTGTTTCCGGCGACAGTGATGGTGAAGATTGACAAAAATTATTATCGACATCAAATCTAGTTTCCGGCAACGATGATATTACCCCTACATAATTTTCTTCTTCTTCATCTTCAGATTTAACAGAAGTAGAAACGGCAGTAGTACCACCGCCACCACCAGAGGAAGAAGACGAAGAAGAAATGATTAAACGGCGTTTCTTATCATGATTTAATTGTTTGGCTCTTTGTTTTTGAAGAATCATGCGAGGAACAAGATCAGGATCTTCAACGACTTTGTAAAGAAAAGCCATCATTTGTTGAGGACGTCTTTCAGTAGCCTCCAAGCGTTTACTCATGTCTTCAAGCTCTTTTTCTAATGTCTTCTGTTCTTGCTTTAACCCCGCAATTTCCATAACCAATTCTTCATTGTCAAAATCAGCAAACTTACCTTGCATAAATGAGGTCCTGTTATGCTTTTTACGAACAATATTCTTCAATAACTGCTTTTGTCCTCGAAGAAACCATTCATTTGCAAATTCCCATCTATCTGGATCCACCTTTCTAAATCCCTGATCATAAATTTAAATTACAATTAATTTTATTAATTATGATTAAAGTGTAATTAATTAAGAGAAAGTAACTCACATAAGTGTTAAGTTGACGAACGAAGCTAGAGAAGTTGTTGTGTTTGAAATAAGCAGGTAAAATCCTCTGAGAGAAATCTAATGGGTCGACGATGATGAAGCTGTTATTAGCTTTGCCCCAACTGATTAGTGTATCCGTAGCTGGATCGTTGACAATCTGATAAGTCTTCAAAACGAACGGTGTTATCATGTTATCAGCTTCCATCCCCATAAACTCTCTTTTCTTTTAATTATTATTTATTTATTTTTTATACTTTAGAAGAAGTGAGGCTGCTTCTTATGGAGGAGGAGGAGCGGCAGCAGGTGCTGCGACTGGGTTGGTTTTTTTTTATATTATTATTTTTTCACATAGATGAGGCACCAGGGTAATAAATAAGTGGACACGCGAGCACCGTAACATGAGCTATCGTGGCTGAAACCCGACCCGTACGGTTTGTGATATTTCTTAACTCGCGAGATGGGACCCACTTGACTCCGCATTTTTTAATCATCTTTTGCTACACCTCATGGTCCCTTATGGTTAGATATTTTACAGGGAGATTGCTTTTTTTCCCACTCGCCTTTCACGCGCGTCAATGCGTGTACTGGCCAGGTTTCCCACTTTTTGGCATAGCATTTGGGGTTGGTTTTTTAAAACTCAATATCTATTTTAATTTCTAAAATTCTTCCAATTGATTTTTTAAAATCATAATTTGTGAAAAAT